>APFE030030325.1:120704-135624 GCA_000404065.3 Pinus taeda | reverse complement strand
AGACTCCTATATATAGAAAGGAGGTCTTGTCATTTGTATCATCCAAGAATTTTTCATTTGTGTAATGTAAAGGAGGTTACCCCCTCGAAGAGGCTTATTTGTAAGGCGTTTATCTATCTTTTCTATCTTTTTGTGAGTTGGTTTCATAACAGAAACATGTCTCTAATACTAATATGATCCATATACTACCATGGATATTTTAGTAGACAGTTTGTCAGAACATATCTGATAAAATTATACTTAAAAATATGAACTACACTATGAGGGTTTATTTCTCTTTAGATTTATGGATTTGTAAATCACTATTTATCTTTTATGTATCCAAATTATAATTATGTAGAAAATATAGAAAAATGGAATAAAAACTCACCAAACCATGATTGAGACAAGCTATAACTTGGGAAACCATTTTAGGAAAAACCCAATTAGAAGGCGAGGTCGCTTTGCTCTCTTTCTCTAAATAGAAAATCGTTATGAGTACAAAGAAGTAAGGTGTATCTCTCATAGGCTACTATAGTACAAAAATCCTATGTGTGTGATCTCTCCCTATCCCTTTCAGCTACTTTACTCGTCTATGGAATAATTGAACTCGAAAAGAATGAAACCCCTTTTCCTCCTATTGGCCTGGTTATAACATAGCCCGATAGCCTTCTAGCCATTATGTTTGACTCCAAATCTTAACGTGAATTATAATATGGACTCTTATAGAGTATTATTCATCATGATCATGTATCTAGCCCATTTTCCTTGAGTAATGGGGGATGACATGGCATCTTCTCAAATTATGGTGGTCGAAAAAGGAAGGTCAACTTCTGAGTGGCATAACTTTCGCATAAAAACTCTAATTGAGGCAATTCTTATGCCATTGGAAAGGTATTTGTGTGTAGAACAAAAATAAAAGGTTAAACACTAAAGCAAAAAAATTTACTACCGAAAAAATCTGTTTGATTCCTCTAAATGCTCCGGGAAGGTTTCATACTCCAATTTGTCAAATTGGGTGTCGCTAGTAAAAATGGTTATGTGAGCTTATTCCCCCACTTTTCCACTCTGAAAGAATTCAGATGGATGAAAAAAAATATAATTATTCAATCCAAATCATATTTCCTGAAGAACTGATCCATAAACTGTCGTGGATATTCAATTGGACAATTCGTCATAACATATCAAATAAAATTATATTAAAAATATGAAATTCTACTCTCTTACTGTTTTATTTCTTTTTAGATTTATGAATCTATAGAATATTATTAATAGTGCATGCATGTAGATTAAGAATTATGAAAAAAAATAATAATAACGAAATAAAATATCACACACACATTTGACACAAGATATGATCTGGGAAACCCTTTCAAGAGAAAAAACCAACTGAAAGGTGAGGTCACTCTACTCTCTTTCTCTGAATAGAAAATGTATGTGAGCACAAAGAAGTATGTCCCGTAAGTAGTGGGATAATATAGTGCAAAAATCCACTATATGTGCTCTATATCTTATCCCTCTCAGCTATTTTTGCTCAACTATGGAACAATTACTCTCGAAAGAATGGAACCCCTTTAATTTATGGTGGCCTGGTTATAACACAACTGATAACCTACTAGTGGTTAGTTTTGACTACCTCAACTCTTAACTAGAGTTGAAATATAGACTCTTCCAAAGTATTCTACATCATAAACACATGGATATCCCATTTTCCATGAATTATGGTGGCTGACGTGGCATCTCTCAAATTATGGTGGTGAAAAGAGGAAGGTCAAATTCTTAGTGACATAACTTTCACATGTAGACTCCAATTGACGCGATTCTTGCATCATTGGAAAGGTATACATGTGTAGAATAGGAAAAAAATGTGCTATGACAAAACAACACAATTTTACCCCCTAAAAACATCATTTGATGCCTCAAAATTGTCCCAAAAAGTTTCAAACTCAGTTTTTCCAAACTAGGACCTGCCGATAAAAATGGTTCCGAGAGATGATTCCTCCACTTTTTCCACCATGAAAGCATTTAGAGGGATGAAAAACAATATAATGATCCAATATGGATGAAGAACCAACCATACCCCATCAATGGGAAGACAACTTAGTTTGTATCCTTCTCAATGTAACAACCTGTTTTTGACCTTCTCCCTTCCCATAGAAGGGTGAAATTGGGCTTGGGCTTGACAATGAATTTACAAGTGTTAATAACAAGATAAAAGTATGTTATATCTCTTTTGCTTGTCTTTTTATTGTAAGTTAATGTTAGAGGTCATTTTAACATGTTTTCCCCTTCCCCATGGCTTTTAAGCTCTAATATATAATGGTCATCCTCATTGAGTTATGAACCCTTCTCTTGAGTTCATTTCTCTCTATCAATGTCTCAAATTCTAGTGTATTATTCTTTCCAAAATACTAATGGATATGAAATATTATCATCATAAATAAATAGCACCATAATCATAAAGTACATTGATAGAGATCCATTCAATAAGTGTATAATAATATCAACCACATCATCGCAATGCTCAATCATGTCAAGTCATCATCAAATATCACCAATGTGAGATATCCATTACCAAGAACATTTAAATGTTCAATAACTAGTCAACAAGGAAACATCAATGCTCATCTTAACCACATATATGCTCTAGGTCTTTCATGCTCAATCATGAGTAAACATGAACAAGGTAATGGTGAATCAAAAACACCAACACTAAAACCATCAAACCAACATCCAAGTGTTGCATGAAAACATTCGCCAGACATACTACTTGAACAAGGCCTATGGTAAATTTTTTTGTTTGCATCCTACTTTCCTTTGGTAGTGCCAACTACTCCCTAAAAAATAAGAGTAGCATGAGGACCTATTGTGGAAGAACAACACATTGATAATATCCCTAAAAGGCACTAGTTTCATCTCCTTTGCAACATCAAGTTTCTATCTTGACTTCAAATTAGGCGCTAGAACCTTGGTACTTGGAAAAATATCAAATAGTAAAAGCTTTGCAATCTTCCATCTCAATGATGTGTTAGCTTCAAGCATGTCCCATAATTTCATAATTGAATGCCCATGAATGCATTTTTAGTATTTTTACATGCAAATGCCATGTGTTACATCATAGTTGAACATTCATTAGCTTACTTATAGGTCCTTGATAAGTATCATCTTGTCTCCATGTGTTTATTTTCTAACTAGGCACTTAGTGGGTCAAGCTATTTGTGAGCGAGGTGCAAGATGGAGGGCATGGGTGAGATGGATTTACCCTTTTCACTCCACGTTTTACACATATGCTTGCTTGTAACAACAATGCGGGGTGCAAGATGCAATAGAAGAAGATGGGGGGATGGATAAATGGTCCACCCTTATGGTAGGTAGAGTGGTGCATTATGTAGGGATGTCAGCCTTAAAATTTCAAGGAAATATTGCAGGAAGGATAACCCACCCCACATCACCCAAGATTTGTTATAAGTGTTTTGATGATAAAACACCTCTAAATCATAAACTTAGAAAATATTACAATAGAATAAGGCTTGAGCCTTGAAGGGACTCAAAACTTATTTTCTTTACGAACCTCAAAAACTCTAAACTAATTTAGAGAGAAAATGAAATGACTTGATGCAAGAAAACACACCAACAAAGTCCTAAAGAAAGTTAGCCTTATTTTATATAGGAGAAATAAGTAGCCTTCTATACATTGAAGGTTTAGCTTTTGTTGGAATGTATTAACACATTTATAGTGTTATCCATGCCAAAGTGACACCAATGGAAATATTGATCTATGTTGGTTCTATACTTCAAATTAGTGTTATTAGAACTGGTGGAACTGACCAACCTGACTGGTTTGGTGGTTAAACCAGTCTAGTTTGAGGTTTGGAACTGAAAATGGTCGGTTTGGTACCAAATTGACCTTTTTCACTGAATTAGTTGGTTTTGTACTGAACTGATTGCTTTTGTACAATTTTACCAAAGATGTTCCAAACACCATTAAAAAAAAACAAGAATTTTTTAGTGGGGCAACCTAATATTTAAGCCGATGGCCCAAGTATTGCTATGTAATTCATGATAATGTTAAATTCTTAAAGTAACTTAAATTTTAACATTACCATGAAATGACTCAGGATGTTGAGTGTGGTTCCTACCTCATTTTATTTCATATGGAGGAATTAGAAATTTAGATCTCACTTAAAATCCAACAAACTTACAATTTTTCAGGATTTTAGGACTGGGGGGATTGCAACCTTTCCATCAGATTTTGTTATGTATGAGGGTATGGAATTAGTATTTAATCATGAGCACCAAGCCCTATATGTACCTTGATGTTAGTGGCATTGGTTGTTGAATTCCTCTATCATGACCCTACTAAAAAATGTATCCATCACTTTAACAAAATATTTTCTTGACATGCTACGTTTTTTCTATCAACAATGTTACCAACTTAGCGAGAATTTTACCAAGTTTTTATTTTTTTGGAGGTAAGATCAAATCATAATTTTCATGTTGATTTTGAAAAGTGGTGATGTTGCATCATTTATTTATTATTATTTATTTATTTATTTAAATTGTGGCATTAAAGAACAAATATCATGACTATGAAAGACATGAAAAAACACGTTAAATGCAAAAGTGGTAATCCAACATCAACCTCTTTATTTTTATGGTTAAAATTCAAACATTTTTTGACCATTGCGTTAAAGACCAAATATCATGACTATGAAAAACCTTAACGCTCAACACTTAAAGTTTCTCTTTCTTTCTATTTTTTTAATAAAGACTTTTTTTTAAGTGCTTTTCAAATTTGTCTAACTTTTATTTTATTTTATTTTTTGTGCCAAAATTATCAATTAAATGACATTACAATTTTGATGATTGTACCATCGAAAACAAAAAAAACATAAAGTCAACTAGAAATCTAAAAGTATCATTACATAATTTTTGTTTAATTATTAATTATTTATTTTCAAATAATACATTAAAAAAACTTGAGATTGTGTGTGTGTGTTGGGGGGAGAGGAATTCAATTAGAAAAAATCTCATCCTTTTATTTAAAATAAATATTGAAAAACACTAATTAAAAAAAGGGGAAAAAATAAATTTTATTTAAAAAAAGAAGAAGAGACAAAATCATTAAAATTAAAAATTAATAAATAAATAATTTTTCTTTAAAAATTAAAAATTGAGAAAAAAACCAAAATTAAAAATATAACAAAAGTTAAAAAAAATAACAATAAAAATACAAATTAATAAAATATACATTTTTTGTCAGCCAAAAATTTCTTATTAATTGTTCAAAATATTACATAAGATATACATGAAGACCATTGCTCTTCTGACCTCAGTCTGACCAGATTTGTTGGCCAAGTGAGTGATACAAAAACTGAGAAGAAATTGCCACACTTTACATAATAACCAGAAGCAAAAAGACCACACAACTCAAAAAACATGGAGAATCAATAAACACTGAACCCTCATCACATATTAATGGGGGGAATTAGGTGCATGACCAGTGCCTGGAGCAACACGAGGACCTAGGTCTCGATGGGCATGGAATTCCACATGAACCAGGCTCCATCTCATAAAGTTTGCATTGGTGTGCTTCTAGCTCCTTCATGTAGATGCCAAGCGGTCAAGAATGTCCCACTGATTTTATTGTAGGTCATTCATAAATTAAATGACTTCATTACGATCACCGTGTCTTTTCTGCCTTATTTCCTCCAAGGCTTCCATTATCCATCTCATTTGCATATCTAGTGATTCCATGGAAGGTGGACGGTCTACACGACCTGGCGACTGAAACAGGTCTTGGGCCAATTCCCCAGCCAACTTAGCACCCGCAACCCTGTCATCCTCAACTAGTTCCGCTTGTTCATCCCTACTCGTTGGTTGATCAAGAGGCCCCATTCCTCTCCAGGTCCAACCTCGATGCGTCAACATCTCCAAATTAGCAACAAAACACAAGAAAAAGAACTAAACTATAACAATAACACGATACCCCCTCCAATAGATCTCGATCTCACAACCTGCATGTAAAAGACTTATTCAACTTTTTGACTCAAGCGTCCAAACTTGAAACTCAATTTCCCAACACAACCCCCACCTATCTTGGGCATTGTTGTTTCCAACAACTAAAGGGAAGAAACCGCCAAGAGAAGCATTGCGGCAAGTTAGGCACCAAATTCCCTGCTCCCAGCTCCCAGGGCACTAGTGCCTAAAGTTCATAGGCCTAAATTCTCTCCACATAGAGTCTTCACACTAGTACAACAGAATGAAACCACGTAAGTAACACTCTACCGAAACTAAGATAGAGGAAAGACTCTTCCTAGCAAAATTCCACAATAAAAAACTTGCCAAAGTGCCACTAAGGTTGCTGAGAACAAGATTTCGGCTGGACTCTTTAAATTTGACCATCACCATGACATCTCCTTGTAGGACGAAGCAGATGCAATGTAGACTCCCACCAACCCTTTCCCCATGATCACACACTGTTTGAAAGGGTTTCCAAGTTGACCCTCTCTGCAATTCTCCCCACCCAATGAAAACGACAGAGGCCTAGTTTCGAACGAGCATGCATAGTTTGGCGACCTGTGCATACTCAACGTTAATTATGCCACCCCTACTATTGTTGAAGAAAGTGTAACTAGGTTAGATCTTCATAAATTTAATTTTGATATTTGTATTTATTCAAGAAAAGAAATATTATTTTTGTTATATTTATCAATGAGCTTCTTTCTCATTGAAGTAGGTCAAGCACATATTTAAGTGCTTCTAGGAATTCAAAGAGTCAACGTATTTACTGAATACCCTTAAGGGCATGTTACACTGTATAAAATTGTATAAGAGTCAAAGGAAATATCTCCAAGCAAAGTCAAGTCCTCTCCGTGCAACGACATCCTCCTAGTAGCAAAAATGATGAAGAAACACCAAGTTGGCCTACAATCAACAAGTCAGCCTTAGGTCAGCCTAAAGGAGGGACAATCCTCTATATATAGAGGTTTTCCATTCCCTCATAAAATAACATACTCACCTCTGAAATACAAGAGCGAGAGAAGTCAAGGAAAAGTGAAGAAGGACGAAGTTTAAGGGGTCTCCAAGTGCAGCAAAGAAAGAAGGAAGAAAAGAGAATTTTTGGGACCGTTTCTAGGGAAAAGTACAATTACACATGTGAGAAAAAGGAGGGAACTCCCTAGTTATATCAGCAACAAAATCGCAGTCATATATTCATCTTATTTTGGGCTTGAAACTTAGGCCTACAAGGCCTCCCACTAGAGCGAAGAGAAGACTCTCTCCAACGAAGGAGAAAGGAACCAAATACATTACTAAACCTCCCACACGTGCGAGAATTTAGGGCTGTAGAATTGTCATATAAAGTCTATACCCACCCATTGAAAAAGGAGCTCAGTTGGTCAAGAAGAAGGAAGAAATCATCATTAGTGAAGGGCTTCACTAGAGACCAAGGATAAGTGTCTCTTCTAGGGCAAGTACAACAGAGACTACCAACAATTGTAAGAAGAGAAAAGTGCCGGAAGAAGGAGAACGAAGTGCTAAAAGGAGGAATAAGTGTCGAGGAACAAAGTTCAAGAAGGAGGAAGGACTTGACTTGTGCTTCGAGGATATTCTAGTCAAGGGTCTAGGGTTTTGCATTGATCAATAAGAAGCTTCAATAAGAGAAATTTACGAAAGGGTTTTCCTCTCTATGAGAGAGAGGTTTTGGCCTTGGCAGAGAACCAATATCTTGTGTTCTTGTTTCTTATTTTTTGGTAGCAATTTGATGAAGTAAACACACACACTAATAATAATAAGAAGATCAAGATAAGATAAATTGTAAAAGTGCTTCACAAATTGTTATCAACTTTAGAAGAATCTTATTATACATAACTTCCCTTGATTCTTCAACATGGTATCCGAGCTTAGGTGACACATCAAGAAAAGGGCATCTCAAGAACACTCATCAAGGAAGGACATCTGCAAAAGTTGAAGCATCAAGCCAAGAAGTCTCAATATCATCAAGCATCAATGCCAAACCTTAGATCCTTGAATAGAATATCCTCCAAGCACAAGTCAAGTCCTTCCTCCTTCTTGCACTTTGTTCACCAGCACTTAGTCCTCCTTCCGACACTTCATTCTCCTTCTTCTCACACTTTTATCTTCTTACAATTGTTGGTAGTTCTTGTTGTACTTGCCCTAGAAGAGTTACTTATCCTTGGTCTCTAGTGAAGCCCTTCATTAATGATGATTTATTCCTTCTTCTTGACCAACCGAGCTCCTTTTTCAATTGGTAGGTACAGACTTGATATGACAATTCTGCAGCCCTAAATTCTCGCACATGTGGGAGGTTTAGTAGTGTATTTGGTTCCTTTCTCTTTCATTTGAGAGATTCTCTTCTTCAATCTAGTGGGAGGCCTTGTAGGCCTAAGTTTCAAGCCTAAACCAAGATGAATATATGACTGTGATTTCATCTTTGATATAACTGAAGACTACCTTTTTCTCGCACGTGTGATTGTACTTTGCCCTAGAAACAGTCCCAAAACTTTGCTTTTCTTCCTTCTTTCTTCGCTGCACTTGGAGACCCCTTAAACTTCATCGTTCTTCAATTTTCCTTGACTTCTCTTGCTCGCTGATTTCAAAGGTGGGTTTTTTTTTTTATTATGAGGGAGTGGACAACTTCTATATGTGGAGGATTGTCCCTCCTTTAGGCCGACTTGAGGCCGACTTATTGACTGTAGGCGAACATGGTGTTTCTTCATCATTTTTGCGCTAGGAGGATGTTGTTGCATGGAGAGGACTTAAATTTGCTTGGAAATATTTCCTTTGACTCTTATACAAGTTTATACATAGTGTAACATGCCCTTAATAGTCTTCAATAAATACATTGACTCTTTGACTTCCTAGAAGCACTTAAATATGTGCTTGACCTAACTCAATGAGAAAGAAACTCATTGATAAATATAACAAAAATAATATTTCTTTTCTTGAATAAATACAAATATAAAAAGTAAATTTATGAAGACCCAACCTAGTTACACTTTCTTCAACACCCCCTCTTAACTAGGGAGGTATTCATAAATCATTACAAGGTGTTTGACTATTTTTCAATCTTGAATAATTCACATAAGAGAAACTGGATTGGAAATCCATATATTATAGCATCATATTAACAAACATTTTCCATAGAATTGCCTTGACTAACAACTTTATCTCTTATTAGATCAGAGCACAATGTTGGCAAGACCAGTGACTTATAGACACCTTATCCATTGTCTCTCAAGGTACATACCCACCCGAGTGTTCACTGAGTATGACCTTCCAGGACTATTCTTGTCTTGGTTTCCCAACCCTCAAATAATATTGGTCCTCTTTCCTACTCTTGTATTGGATGCCCTACACATCCTCAAAGGGTATCGGATGCCAAATGATTACCCAATCCTCCAATTCTTTCTTCCCAGGTGAAGACAAGAATGTTGTATCTATCTCTTCCTCTTAGTTGAGGAAGATATGTCCAAGTATCCTCTAACAAGGTACTTTTCCAAGTTCCTTTGTAATTGGAACTTGTTATAACTCCGTTTTAAATAGGGACCTGTCTATTCATCAACAACTTCTTCTTCGTGGGTCCTTCAACTTCTTGATCTCCTTCTTTGATGTCATGAATTCTTTGTTATAACTTCTTCTTGGTAGGGCACCGACCATCAATCACTTTCCTTCTTGGCTTGTCATATCATTGCTTCTTCGTGGAAAGTGTCCTTCTAGATGTGTGTGAGGTTCTTTCATCATCTAGCCACTCCTTTATCATCTGTCTATGCTAATAGAGTACTTATCACATAGATGCTTAGTTGTAATTGCTTGTTTCCATGCTTCAATTTGGTAGCCGTTCATGACTTCATCCTAACTTGCTTCAACATTAGATAGTGCTTTTTTTGGATGGCCTCTTCATCATGACATCTTCATAGAGTTGAATTAGTTATTTGCACCTTAATATCTCCAAGGCCTTCATAGGTGTCAAGGGTAGTTTGATCTTTTTATTCCTTTGTCAGAGTTGTTATGCCTTATTTCAGGAGATGTCTTTAATGGATCTTGTCAGATATTGATTCCTTATGGCGATGGTGTTCTTCACATGCTTGATCTCTTTCTTCATTTTCCTCTTCTTGAGTTTTTTAGATAACAACCTTATACTTCCCCATGAGAGAACTTTCTTATTTTCCTGCTTACTTGAACTAGTCATCATTTCTTCTTCACATCTTTTAGTTAGCAATATTTTACTCCTTAGGAAAGTATTTTGTTCGTCGCTTCATGGAGTAGTCAACAACCTTATGCTCCTTATGTGAGCACTTCTCTTGTTGACTTGTACATGCTCTTTAGTATGTCTTTAGTGAAAGAGATATTTTTGTATTTGATCATGTCTTAGATCTATTCTCATGACTTCAATAATATATAAGATGACATGACTTTACCTTTTAGTGCATACATACCTCATCATGATTCCGATTTGATCATCTCAACTTCATTTGATGGTCCTTCTTGATTGATGTAGTGTTTCTTTGCTTCATCCATTCTTTCCTACACATCATTCTTCCTTGTACTCCATGAATGGAATTCTTGTTAACACATATACTCTTATTTATGAACCTTCTTTTGAAGATTCTTGTCATAGGATCTAGTAGATCCTCATCCTACAAATGTATCTTTCTTTTGATTATGGTGGCCTTATAGGATTTGCAATCATGATCACTTATTATTTTATCATATACGAGGCCTTATAATAGGTATGCTCCTTCTAGAAGATATTTCTAACCATGCATTTTGTTCTATTTCTAAATGCTCCTTCTACATGAGTATTTTGAACTCTATGTACATCATGCTTCTAGATTCTAGAAGATGTTTCTAGCCATGCATTTTTATTCTATTCCTACATGCTCCTATACTACTCAAAACTTTGAAAGAAAACTTTAAGTAAAGAAGTAGACTTAGTCATAATAGAGATCTAGAGGATCTTCCTTCTTTTACTTCTTGTCTTCTTCTTTCACCTCTTGAGTCATGTGAGCTTCTTCCTTTTTATTTTTTTGTTGTTGTCCTTCTTAAGTTTTGGACAATTCCTTTTGTAGTGTCCATATTCTTGGCATCTAAAGAATTGGATTTTGGACATATCTCTATTGTTTTTTCTTCATGAACCAAATTTTCCCTTTTTCTTGGCCATGGTTGCACATGCTTGCTCCTTTAATCCTACATCCTCTTTTGCTTTGAGTCTAGTTTCCTCTATCTTGCATAGAGACCATAATTCACTCAATGGGGTAGCTTCTTTCTTGGAATATATGCTTGATGTGAAGTTGCCCCAATCCTCAAGTAGAGCATTGAGTACTATGGTTTCCATTTCTATGTCAGACTCTTGAAGTTGATAGCTCATCTCAGAGATCTTCATGAAATATGGAGATATTCCTTCCTTTGATATCTTCATCTTATAAAAATAATTTCAAAGAGATATCACTTCTCCACCTGTGCTTACCGAGAATAGCTCTATTAGCTTATCATAGATTTCTTTTGATGTTTCAAGTTAGGAGACATAATGAATGAGAGAGTCTTTGATGGATTCTATTATAATCCTTTGAGCTCTTGTCTCATCCTTCTTGTACTTGGCTAAGGCTTGAGTTTGTTCCTTAGCAGGGATAGTGATATTCCCTTTGATGTGTTCTAGACAAGCCAAGTCATCAAGCAATCAATCAAGTCCATTTGAAGAAAGAAACTTGAAGAACATCAAGATCTAAGGAAGGCAAGCCATCAAGTGTTCAAGAAAAAAACAATTCCACTACATCTCAAACTCTATCAAGTAAGTATATTTCCCCTTCTAATTATACATCAATGTCTTTTTGCAAGGAAATCAATAAATTGGTTGGGACCACTAACTTCCTTGCATGGAAGAAGAGGACCGATTTACTTCTCAAGGAGAATGAACTTCTAGAACACATCAAAGGGAATATCACTATCCCTGCTAAGGAACAAACTCAAGCCTTAGCCAAGTACAATAAGGATGAGACACGAGCTCAAAGGATTATAATAGAATCCATTAAAGTCCCTCTCATTCATTATGTTTCCAAACTTGAAACATCAAAAGAAATCTATGATAAGCTAATAGAGCTATTCTCGGTAAGCACAACTGGAGAAGTGATATCTCTTTGAAATTATTTGTATAAGATAAAGATATCAAAGGAAGGAATATCTCCATATTTCATGAAGATCTCTGAGATGAGGTATCAACTTCAAGAGCCGGGAAAAGTCATGTCTGACATAGAAATGAAAACCGTAGTACTCAATGCTCTACTTGAGGATTGGGGCAACTTCACATCAAGCATATATGCCAAGAAGGAAGCTACCCCATTGAGTGAATTATGGTCTCTGTGCAAGATAGAGGAAACTAGACTCAAAGCAAAAGAGGATGTGGGATCAAAGGAGCAAGCATTTGCAACCATGGCCAAGAAAAAGGGAAAATTTGGAAAATTTGGTTCACGAAGAACAAACAATAGAGATATGTCCAAAATCCAATACTTTGGATGCCAATAATATGGACACTACAAAAGGAATTGTCCGAAACTTAAGAAGGACAACAACAAAAAAAGAAAAAGGGAAGAAGCTCACATGACTCAAGAGGTGAAAGAAGAAGACAAGAAGCAAAAGAAGGAAGATCCTCTAGATCTCTACTATGACTAAGTCTACTTCTTTGCTCAAAGTCTTCTTTCAAAGTTTTGAGTAGTATAGGAGCATGTAGGAATAGAATAAAAATGCATGGCTGGAACCATCTTCTAGAATCTAGAAGCATGATGTACATAGAGTTCAAAATACTCATGTAGAAGGAGCATTTAGAAATAGAACAAAATGCATGGTTAGAAATATCTTCTAAAATATGGGAGCATAGTGTACATATAACTCAATATATTCATATAGAAGGAGCATACCTATTATAAGGCCTCATCTATGATAAAAGAATAAGTGATCATGATTGTAAATCCTATAAGGCCACCATAATCAAAAGAAAGATACATTTGTAGGATGAGGATCTACTAGATCCTATGACAAGAATCTTCAAAAGAAGGTTCATAAATAAGAGTAGATGTGTCAACAAGAATTCCATTCACGGAATACAAGGAAGAATGATGTGCAGGAAAGAATGGATGAAGCAAAGAAGGGCTACATCAATCAAGAAGGACCATCAAATGAAGCCAAGATGATCAAAGCGGAATAAAGATGAGGTATGTATGCACTAAAAGGTAAATTCATGTCATCTTATATATTATTGAAGTCATGGGAATAGATCTAAGACATGATCAAGTACAAAAAGATCTCTTTCACCAAAGACATACTAAAGAGCATGTACAAGTCAACAAGAGAAGTGCTCACATAAGAAGCATAAGGTTGTTGACTACTCCATGAAGTAAGTGAAGAAGAAAATACTCTCCTAAGGAGTAAAATATTGCTAACTAAAATACATGTGAAGAAGAAATGCTGACTAGTTCAAGTAAGCAGGAAAATAAGAAAGTTCTCTCATGGGGAAGTATAAGGTTGTTATCTAAAAAACTCAAGAAGAGGAAAATGAAGAAAGAGATCAAGCATGTGAAGAACACCATCGTCATAAGGAATCAATATTTGACAAGATCCATTAAAGACATCTCCTGAAAGAAGGCATGACAACTCTGACAAAGGAAGAAAAAGATCAAAGGACCCTTTACACCTATGAAGGTCTTGGAGACATTAAGGTGTAGATAGTTGATTCAATTCTATGAAGATGTCATGATGAAGAGGCCATCCAAAAAAAGCACTATCAAATGTTGAAGCAAGTTAGGATGAAGTCATGAAGGGCTACCAAATTGAAGCATGGAAACAAGCAATTACAACTAAGCATCTATGTGATAAGTACTATATTAGCATAGACAAATGATAAAGGAGTAGCCAAATGATGAAAGAACCTCACACACATCTAGAAGGACACTTTCCATGAAGAAGCAATGATATGACAAGCCAAGAAGGAAACTAATCGATGGTCGGTGCCCTACCAAGAAGAAGATAGAACAAAGAATTCATGACATCAAAGAAGGAGATCAAGAAGTTGAAGGACCCACACAGAAGAAGTTGTTGATGAATGGATAGGTCCCTAGTTAAGAAGGAGTTATAACAAGTTCCCAATTACAAAGTGACTTGGACAAGTACCTTTTCAGAGGATACTGGGACATATCTTCCTCAATTGAGAGGAAGAGATAGATACAACATTCTTGTCTTCACTTGGGAAGAAAGAATGGGAGGATTGGGTAATCATCTGGCATCCGATACTCTTTGAGGATGTGTAGGGCATCCAAGACAAGAGTAGGAAAGATGATCGATATTATTTTAGGGTTGGAAACCCAAGACAAGAATAGTCCTAGAAGGTCATACTCAGTAAACACTCGGGTGGGTATGTACCTTGAGAGACAATGGCTAAGGTGTATATAAGTCACTGGTCTCGACAACATTATGCTTTGATCTAATAAGAGATAGAGTTGTTAGTCAAGGTCTTTCTATGGAAAATGTTTGTTACTATGATGCTATAACAGATGGATTTCCAATCCAGTTTCTCTTATGTGAATTCTTTAAGATTGAAAAATAGCCAAACACCTTGTAATGATTTATTAATACCTCCCTAGTTAAGAGGGATTGTTAAAGAAAGTGTAGCTAGGTTAGGTCTTCATAAATTTACTTTTTATAGTTGTATTTATTCAAGAAAAGAAATATAATTTTTGCTATATTTATCAATGAGTTTCTTGCTCATTGAAGTAGGTCAAGCACATATTTAAGTGCTTCTAGGAAGTCAAAGAGTCAATGTATTTATTGAAGACTATTAAGGGCAATTGTAGAATTGAGGCTTCTGTGATCAGTCATATTTATAAGAAGAGCTTCAGCGTAAATCACATGAAAAAGACTTTTGTCGACG
>APFE030030325.1:84147-114183 GCA_000404065.3 Pinus taeda | reverse complement strand
AATAGATTATTTATAATTTCAAATTATTTATTATTATTTACCTTTATTTTTTACAAGTAATTATTGATATACAATTTAATGTTTAATTTTTATTATTCAAATAGTTTTGGAAATAAAATACAAGATGTTGGGATGTAATGTTAGAATTAAGTTCAAAATAATTATTTAAAATATAATTGGAATGCTTTGTGTAACAATTATTGACTTGTGAAATTATATTAGTGGAAATGAAATGAAAAGTAGTAGTAATTAATATCATTGTATAAATATAATAAGTTTGTCTTTACCTAATAAAATAATAGTGTATTTTTAATAGATTATTTATAATTTTCAATATATTATTATTTAAGTTTATCTTTTACAAGCAACTATTGATTATACAATTAATGTTTAATTTCTATTTATTCAAATAATTTTGGAAATAAAATTACTAAAAACAAGATGTGTTGTATGTATGTTAGAATTAATTTAAAAAATATATTTAAAATATAATTGTATGCTCACTTAGCATTATTGACTAGTGAAATGAAAAGTGGTAGTAATTAATATCATAATATAAATATAATAAGTTTGTCTTTACCTCATAAAATAATAGTATCTTTAAAACCAAGATGATAATAGTGTATATTTAAAAACATTATCCATCTTGCTTAGAAACTTATAGCTATGGTTATTGAATAATACATGCATGTGTTTTTGACAGCTTAATATGGTTCATATTTTTCAAAGTTCAATAATTAAACTAGGCCGCAGTTTAGCTATGCAGCCTTGTCTTTAATGTTATGGTTGGAAATTTAAATGATTTCATAATCATGTTTTTTATTTTTAATGTCATGGCTAAAAAATGTTGGAGTTTTAATCTTAAAAAAATGGGTTATGCAACATCACCACTTTTCAATTTGAAAGTGTTTTTTCAATTTTTTTCACAAAAATAGAGTTTTTTTGGACTAAGTTCTCATTTTGAGGTTACAATTCTTGTTATGTTGCAATTCTTGTTAGGTTGGTAACATTGTTTATCTTATTTAAATGTTTGGAGGATGATATTGATGAAAAAGATCCCAATATAGGCAATGATTTTGATTACATGTAGGTATTTGTTGTAGTATGATTTTTTTGGATGCTGCAGGTCATCTAAAACCTATTTTTGATGTATTTTCAGTTCAATGATGGATTGCAGTCAATGCTATTTTGGTTATGTACACCTTTACATGCCATATAAATGAAAACTTTGGCTTATTTATACACAAATGATTTGGATTTATATGATTACACATGAATATATATGTTTTTCTTTAAAATTTCAATATTTTGTGTTTTTTTTTTTGTGTTTTTGGTTGACGAATGGTTTGGTCCATTTCCATTTTCTTTACGGATCCGAGATCGATCACAGTCTGGTTCTGACCAGTTCTATGTTTAAAGAGTTTTCTAATTCAATTATTGGTTGGATTCCGGTTGGATTCCAATAACATTGCTTCAAATCCTTCAATTTTTATACTTCTTTGTCTAAGTCACAAGACACATCCTGGTGTCATGTGACTTAGGTTGATGTTTGTATTTTTGCACTCTATATACCAGGATTCTTAGAAGGTAGCCAAAGGATTGAGGCAATAAAACTGTGAGAGAAAATGCTCCCAGCGGTATCTTGCAGTATCATTGTATCATATTAACATAAAACAGGTACAATAAGAAGAACAACAATTTGAAACATTGAAGGCTCTATGCAATGGCCACCTGACTGGATATTATACTCAAATGCTTATAACAACATCTTAAACGTCTACTGCAACTCTTTCGATAATTGAGAACTAATTTTTAGTTAAGTTTAAGCTATGAAGTGAATTTCCATCAATGTCATAGAATACAGCATTAACAAACGTTGCTGTAATTTGCACAGACATGAATCCTTGACCAGCATAATAGAAGTTCAATCCATCCTTGTTTGCATTTGAGCTTACTCCTCCCCATGCTTTTGAACCACCTCCACTGGTCAGAAAATGCATGGAACTGAAATGATGACAAAGTATGCAGATTTAGAAGTGTTCTTAAGAGGGGAAATGCTCATTGCATTGTATATAAACAAAAAAAGCGAGAGATCATAAGAGAGATTAGTCAAACCTTGTCTTGCTTTTGATGTCCTCCAGACAATGGGAATGCCCATTGACATACAAATCTACTTTGTTGGCCTGCCAAACAATCCACAGAAAGGGATTGAAAAATAGCTGTCAATAACCAAGACCAACCAGGACCTTATATAATATTTTCTAAATCATGAAAAAATAAAATTAAAGGTTACACTCTAAGTGACTACTATGATAACATTTGAACAGATACGACAGTATTTTTGTTTTGAGTTTTTTCATCATACCTCAAGAATTGGCAGCAACTGTTTGTTGAGCTCCGCTGTATCGTCATGTGATCCGATGCTTCGTATGGGATGATGACCCACTACTATTTTCCAGGTTGCCTTCGAAACTTTCAAGGCATTGTTGAGGTCCTTCGTTAAACCGAAAGAAAATCGTAATAAGAAATCGGTCCAAGATGATTCAGAGGATAAAAACATGGCCTTTGTGAATTGACTGGTAAGCAGAAATCAGCCATACCTTCAATTGTTTCTTGAGGTAGCGTTGACGAGGTCGAACTCCTCTCCAATCATACTTATGTTTGGTGTAGGTCCAATATATATCCACAAATGGTGTTGTGTCAATGAAGAAAAAATCCACAGATGAACAGCTCGCTCCTGCATCCTGCATATAGTTAGTTCATGGAGTTGAGCTGTGAATATACTAGAATAGAGAAGGGAAATCTAAAACTCCTTCTCGTGTCTACCATATGAGCATATTGGGCAGACGGATAGAGAAATTATAGCTTTACATTTGTTGAGTTAGTTCAAGGCAGTTCAAGATGAAGCTCCAGAGCTAATTGTAGATTGAATAAATTGAAGTTAGTTCAAGTCACTTTGAGATGAAGCTCCATTGCTAATTATATATTGAATAAGTTAGAGCTGGTTCAAGGCACTTCAAGATGAAGCTCCACAGTTAATTGTAGATTGAATAAATTTAAAACTAAGTTGAAGGCCCTCCTGGGAATTTGATCTGAAAGGTTGAAAACCAAGTTGGTATTAAAGCCCAATTCAGATTAAATATTTCGATCTACCTCTACATACCCAACTAAAGGAGGTGGATGATCAACATATCAATAGACAAGAACATTTAAATAGATGAAATTATTTATATTGAAAATAGTGCAGCCTAAATATTTAGGCTATATATTTACTGTGTCGTGGTAAGTTATTTGAGAGAGTTCACTGTTCTGCAAAATAATTTTAGGATCCCATAACAGGGAAGTCTTGCAGTTTTGCAAATAAATTTCTGGGTACTGCATCTAGGCATTTGCCACTTGCAGAGTATCTTTTGCAGATCCTATGAGAAGAAGGTTAACACATGGCACAAACATAAGTTTTCAGGATTTGCAGAGAGTATATTTCGACTATTCTACAAGGGACAACCATGTGGCTGTAGAAGTGTTAGTGCACTTAATGTTTTTCAGGTCCTAAGTTGATGGATGTCATTGCCTAAGTTAATGGTTGTCGGTATATGGGTATTGGTGGAATGCCAAAGGTCATGCAACTGTTACAAGTTGCTGAAGGAGGAGGAGCAGAGGTTCATGTGGAATGGATCCCAGTCATGGATGCCGTTATAGATGTAATATTCACAATTATGACAGGCATCACATAGAGAACAACTGCAAGCGAAAAAGGGCCCATCGTCATCACAGTGAAACCATCTGCGATGATAATACTGGGGTGAGGGGCAGAGGATGCTATAACCCAGGGCTGGCCCCAGCTCCGGAATGGACAAAGATTTCACCAGAAAGTGAATTGGCAGTCTTTAAAAATAGTTCTGTATTTGTCTTGTAAACGTACATGATGGTGAGACTTTGTAGACAGGCATCTTTTGGCTAACGAAGAATAAAACTATGGCAAAGGTTATCCTTCCTGGAAATATTTAGTCTGCTTTATGCTATGTTGCATTAGTTTTCGGGATGGTTAACTTACTATTTGATTATGACTTTACAAAAATAATGGAGGGGAAGAATTATATTGTACAATTATCAATGCCTATCATTTACGGAAAATATAGGCCCAAAAATTCTTGAAATCTATCTAGAAAATCCCTAAAATCGGGTAAAAATAACCTTGAAATCTGTTTGGAACATTGTTGAAACCTCCCTGAAACGACTTGGGAATAGTTAGAAAGTCCCCCAGTCCTCGATAAAATGGCCAGCAATTTGCGAACATTTCCTTAAGGCCCATAAATCCTCAAAACAAGAAAAAAACGCTGAGGTATACAGGTTTTCTTTGGGGAGATGGGTACCCGTGCAACATAGGCCTTATGTGATAAAAATTTCTACTTCCAATGGAATGTAACGCACATATTTTTTTGACAATTCCCAAGGTGTGAAGATCATAATAACACGGTATGTGCTATAAGATCGGAGTATTCAATCAATAACGACAGTTGAGGTATTTTAGAGAATCAGTTATACTTGCTTCAAGGTGAATCTCCACAGTTATTCATGTAAGCACTGAGGCAGCAATTAATTTGTAATTACAGCGAGAGAAGTATTGAGCCAGGGGTGAAAGAGAGTTCACAGTCAAGTGAGCATGTAAAATGTATCATTGTATGTCACATTAACGAGCTAAAATGAAAAACAAGTTGGCATACCATGTATAATGTTAAAAAAATAAGCATATCTTATAAATACATTTTAAAACTGAATTTTTCAAGCAGTTAGTAGTTTACATTTAAACATTTTAATTCTGGATTTTAGAAGTAATAACAGGTGTGAAAAAAATTTTAAATACACTTTTTAGTACTTAATCAATTTTGGTTACCATTTATATTATTATTATTATTTTTAAATAAAAACACCTATTTTTGACAGAAACATTGGAGACATGTTACATATATATCTTTGCCTTTTAAATGTTTTAATAAATTCTGGATTAAGATACTTCACTCTGTAAATCAGTTAGTCATAAGGTGCACTGCTAAGGCAGTCCGTGTGACATCATTAGTTCAAACCTTGATTAGCTTATATATAATGTGGAGGGCTGTGTATACCAATCAAATTGTCAATTCCACCCATCACAAAATGGTTAAAATAAATGTATGCTGATTACAGTTTATATTATTGATATTATTTGGACTATAACGGCCTAATTTTGAATCAGAGGGATAAAAACACCCTAAACATGTCGGACTCTCAAGTAAAACTTCTAGGGGGTGTGCTGAGAAGCAAACCCAAGCCATTTGTGGTAAAGTCACCACAGGCTACCAGGGGACTATGAAATGGCAACCCTGAAGGAGAACATCGGAAGGGCTTGGCCCTTGGGTATGTAGTATGTCCGAATGTGTAGGATCGCGAAGCAAACCCAAAGCCATTTGTGGTAAGATCACCACAGGCTACCAGGGGACTATGAAATGGCAACCCTAAAGGAGTACATCGGAAGGGCTTGGCCCTTGGGCATCCATAAAGGAGAACATCAGAAGGGCTTGGCCCTTGGGTATGTAGTATGTCCGAATGTGTAGGATCCGTAATGGAATTCATGGCCCTTGCACTCAGTCAATGGAAAAAAAGAAGAAGAGGAATTAGGCCCAAGTACAAATAAAATGCAAAGTCAAGACCAACAGCTTTAAATGACAATCGCAATTTCTGATCAGTCGGTGCAGAAGAAAAAGGAAGTAGGCCTCGTAGAAATAAAATGCAGAGTCGAGATCAGCACCTTTACATGAAAATGGCAAGTTCTGTCTGTAACAGTTCCATCGATCATCCCGGCGTTTCAGAGCAGGATCCAACTGTGACAGTGTATCTCCCCTGTAGTCGTGGTTCCCAAGTACTGGCAATAAAAGCCAAATTTCAGAATTATTTATTAAACCTATGCCTTTAATATTCGCATTAACTTCAAAAATAAAAAAACCATGCCAAAGAGTTAATCCAAGAGCAATCTCATGCCCACGTTCGCAACGCAGAGGGCAAACTCAATACTGGTAAGCAACTGCTTAATAACACGCAGTTTAATTAGTAATTTGCAGGGTCTGGTGCTGATAGTTGTACCAAGTTTCTCTCTTTCTGTAGTTCTATATAATGGAAATAAGTATGATAATGACGATAAGTACCCAAATGCCATGGCTTCTGAAGGCTACTAGCGGTATAAATGGCAGAGAATGACTGCTCAAAGCTTTGATCATCTGTTCCATTCAACCCATCTTCATAAAAATTATCTCCAGTTGAAATGACAAAATCTATGTTCAACGGTTGGGCGATCTTCCCCATCTGTTACAGAGTCAGATATTAAGACATTATACATTTTAATCAGAAAACTCCATGCAACTGCAGGCAAACAATGGAAGTAATGGACAGCGAGTGGGAAGCTGCGTGCCTGTGCAGCAACTTGGGACTGATTGTATAAACCTTTTCTGCCCCAATCGCCCACCACAAGGAATTTGAGAGGATCGGCAGCCATGATACAGTTGCTGGAAAGTAGTAGGAACGCCATGGAGAACATTAAAATGCAGCGGCAGGAGTAGTGTAGGGCAGCTTGAAGCTCCATCGCCATTTTCAGTGGAGGAAACAATTTCGATACAGGTGTAATGGTGGGAATGTGATAACCTTGAAGGCTGCTTACTGAAACAGTAGACTTTGCCACGAAAATTAGCTTCTTTAGATAACAGTGTGTGACACAATTTTATTTATATAACAGTGTAGAAGAACAGTAATCTGCCATGTAGTATCGAATATCCTCTGAGGGTGGGTATATACCCTTACATATTTTCGGAAGTATTAATGATGTGTAACTTGCCTATAATGGTGATTTAAATAAAAATAAAAATGTATTAGATTATTAAGTCACTTCGAATTAAAGTAACCAGGTTTCCTTATTCCTTACCGTACACCAAAAAATATATATATATATATATATATTTTTTTTTTTTTTCATTTTTTGGATAGTACTCTAGATTTTGGGGTTTCCGAGTGGTGACGTCAACTCGCTGCCACTTTGGGGTTTTCGAGCGGTGATGTCAGCCCACTGCCACATATTTTGGGGTTTTCGAGTGGTGATGTCAGCCCACTGCCATTACCAAGGCTCCATACCCCAATGCATGGCATCAACACTGTACGTAGCGGGCAGCTCCTGAGGAAAAGTTCAGTTCAGTGATTTATTGCACGGTTTGGCTTTGATTATGAGGAGGCCTACGTGTTTAAGGTTCTAACAGACGAGGACAAGGTTCTGGCAGACGAGGACCTCCCCCTTCTGGGCAGAAGTGAATGGGAACATGACAATCCATCCCCAAGAAAAAGATCAAACACGCATGAACCAAGTGATCATACCCTCAATGCAATAAATGATGCAGGGAAGGAGTGCAGTTCTGCCTGTCAATTAGGTTGTGGTAAGGCAACTCATGTGAGATTTATGGCACCCAACTCCCCTTCCAGGATGTTCTATCGGCTAAATAATCGAGAAGGCATTCTAGGCAAGGATAATATGTCAAGGAGGATCGCAGATAGGAGGGGAATACACGGAAGGCATTTATGGAAAAGGCTTTGGTTTGATGCAACTAATTTTTTTTCAGAAAGAAAAAAAGCTATATTATATTCATAATAATTTAAGATAATATTACATTTGCCAGATATGATTATCGAATAGTGAACCCAGATATGGCGTACATGTCCATGATGAGAGATATCATGATATATATCACAAAAAAGTATCCAAATATGGCATGCAAGCCCATGATGGAAGATACCCTCTTCAGATCACCAAGAAAAAATAGATTCCTTCTCTAGATATAACCCTATTATATAGAGGCCTTCTATATAAAACAATAGTGTTGAGAAAGATTGGCAAAAAAAGAGAAAATATAAAAGGGTTCACCATACATACCAGAAATGAGGAGAAAGATAATATGATTATGTACCCGGTAGAAAAAAATCCTGAATATTGTGCCGAACATCTCCCACTGTTATGGACACCTTCCATAATTCATTTGATGAAGAAAGACCTTCTTTAGAAAGAGCATCAACCTCTTTGTTTGAAGCTCTATCGATATGTTGAATAGAATAGTCCTTATGAGATTTCCAGATAGAGGCTATTTTGTCCAACCACCCCAAAAGATTGATATTTTTTATGAAGTGAACAGACTTTACATGTTCAATTATAACCTTGGAGTCTCCGAAAATATGCAGGTCCTAGATGTTTAAAAAGTCACAAAGATTTAAGAGACCTGCCAAAGCCATAGCCTCTGCTTTGTTGTTCGTCCCTTTCCCACCATGCCAAGAGATGTCAATACGCTAGTCCTCACATGGAATAATAAAAACCCCACAAGCACAAAATCCATTCATTGTCGCCCCATCAAAATAAGCACGCGGAACCATTGTGGGAGCCATAATTTTTCCAAGATGCTTACTAGAACTTTGTAGAGTATTGGGGGATTTGCAGACGTAAAGATGAGAAAAATGGAATCAAAAACATAGGTATGACTTTCATTGTTGTTATGGGAGAGAGCCATATTCCTCCAATTCCATATAGCCCATATGGTAAACAACGGAATAGGTCTCCATTCAGATTTCATCTTACTCCACCATTGAAAAGCGTCCTTAATAGATGGAAAAGAAATCCTATTAAAACCAAAATGATCAGCGAGACTCTTCCATATCTTCAGAGAAAGGGGGTAGTGAAGGAAAATGTGATAGTTGTTTTCTTCATTCGATTTGCAGATAGGACAGATTGTTGGCCCGCACCAATTCCTTTTTTGTAGATTATCCCACGTAAGATTCTTATTGTGGAAAACGAGCCAGGCAAATAATATAATCTTGATGGGGCAACTCGATTTCCAAAAGGATATGGGGAAAACGATATCTGGAAGGGTTGAATTGTCCAGCTGAAGTTGGATATAGATGTCTTTTACATAAACAAAAGACCTCCCCTTGCAACCCTTCCATATTAGTTTATCCTCCTCTTTTGATCTGAAAATACCCCTGTTTCTCATAGACCAAATGACTTGATCCCATTGAGGAGCCAGATCTACATTGAGATCTAACATCTCAGCCGATTTCCATATATGAAGAGATCCCAACCATCTGTCAATGGCCTGGTCCCAAAAGAATATCCCTTTTCACTGTAAGGCCCAAAGTAACTACTGAGAAAAAGGCGTTTCCTCTTCTCCACCCGCTATGGGATCAAGACCTATAAAGATCTTTTTCCCCGAATGAAAGCTGCATGCCAGATTTTTAAGAAAAAAATGCTCAATTTTTTGAAAACTTCTCCAAATGGTAGATCCATGAGGAGTTCCAAATGACCCTTGTCTATACCAGAAAGTTAAATCTCTGTTATCCATATATTTTGTCTTGATAACTTTGCTCCAGAGGCTATCCCAAAAAACAACTCTCCATAATGATTTGCAAAGGAGAGCAATGCGGAACTTTAGGTCCAAAATACCCCAACCCCCCAATTTTTTAGGATGAGACAAATTTGAGAGCTTTGTAAGGTGGAATCTTCTGTGATCCCTGTTCCCCGCCCCCAAATGAAATTAGCAATAGTTCTATTCAGTTTGTGGATTATATTAACATGAATGAAGTAGAGATGGGCCCAATAAACCATTAACTGAACCAGAATAGCTTGCATTAATATAAATCTCCCAGCCAAAGAAAGACATTTAAATTCCCAGCTTGCTATCCTCTTGAAGAACCTTTCATGAATCCATGTCCAATACGCTGAAATGTATCCCACAAGTTTAAGATGGAAGCCCAGATATTTCAGGCCCTCATGAAGGGGTTTGGCTTTCATATCAAATAGGTTGATCAGATATGTAACAATCTCCGCATTAACATCCTTCATATGAAAAGACAAGTTGTCACCATTTATGCAGAGTGTCGTGGCTTTCTGAAACTTCCCTAATAAAACATGCAAACAATGCCATGAGGCATGATAGAGAATTGCCAAAAGCAGGATGTCATCAACAAATAAATTGTGAGAAAAAGAAATATCTTTGCTGATTACCAAAGATCTACATTCTTTTTTATAACAGCCCTTTTTATGTGGACACTGAGGGAGTCCATGACTAAAATAAATAGAAATGGGGACAGAGAACAACCTTGCCTCAAACCTCTGGCAGTAGGGAAGAAGGAGGAAGGGATACCATTTACAAGAACATCGTATTTAACATCTACAACACATGCCATGATCCAGTTTGAGCAGTTGATATTTAGACCAATTTTGGAGAGGAGACAATTAAGAAAACCCCAATCTATGCAGTCATAAGCTTTCTTGAGATCTATTTTTAAAAAAGCAGCTTCAACTTTCCTAAAGTGTATGGAATGTAAGCACTCCTGAGTAATAGCCATGGCCTCTAGAATGTTCCTATCCTTAAGAAAACCATGTTGTTCAAAGGTTATATGGATAGATAACATATTCCACATCCTTTCAGTGATGAGTTTGGAGATAATCTTATAGAGGGTATTAAAAAGGGAGATGGGCTTGAAGTCCATGAAGGTGAGGGAGGCTTATTTTTTGGAATTAAAGCGATATATGTAGAGGATATTAAGTGGTTAATTGAGCCATTAGTCCTAGACTCCTCCACCATATTTAGAAGGTCAGATTTCAGAATATCAAAAAAGTGAATGAAAAAGTCGATAGTCCATCCATCTGGACCCGGACTTTTGTCTTTTTGAAAGGATTTCATGATTGACAATAGTTCCTCCTCAAAGACCTTTGCATAAAGAAGATCATTCTGCTCCTCATTAAACATAATGGGATAGGGTTCAATGCCCCATAAAATGTCATTAATATCACTGCCCCCATTCCTGCTATATGCTTTCTGAAAGTGTTTTACAACCTCCCTAGAAATGTCTTCCTATGATACCACTGTGATCCCCATCTCATTTTTTATCTCCCAGATGGAATTTAATTCTCGCCTTTTATTTTCATACCGATGAAAGAATTTATATTCCTATCGCCCTCTTTAAGCCATGTGGCTTTGCTCTTTAATTTCCATGATGCCTCTTCTATAACAAGAAGGCTTTTCTTTTTTCTCTCAAGGTTCCTGATATGAGCTCTCAAATCCATAGACACATTATTTGAAATGAGACAAATAGATAATTCTTCTAGTTCTACATTAATCTTCTATAGAGCCTCCCTATTGGAGATCACCATTTCCTGCTGCCATCTTTTAACACATAATCTAAGGCTCGATAAGCGTTCCAAAAAAGATTTGGAAAGCCAAGGGCGATCATTAGAGGAAAGTGATAGCCACTTTTCCCGAATGAGATTATTGAACTGCTCATCCTCCAGCCAGACTCTATTGAATTTGAAAGGATAATCGCTCCTATGACCCATCAGATTCCATTGGATAGTGATGGGTCTATGATAAGAAATTTAGCTTGAAATAATCTTGACAGAGGGATTCTCCAATCGATCAATCAAGTTGTCATGGATGAGGAAACAATCAAGTCTCTTTGCAATATATGCTTCATTTAATCTCCCATTATCCCACGTAGGCCCCACTCTGGTGGGATAAACATCAACGAAATTATGCAGGAGGATAGCTTCTCTGATCAAAACACCCACCTGGTCATTTTTCTTGCCCCTGCCCCAAATCGTATCATTGCTCAAAGTACAATTTAAATCCCCCCCAATAATCAAAGAATTGATATCCAGAAACTCAGAGGACAAAAATCGTTCCCAGAAAGGAAGGCGATCTTCGTACGTGGCATATATATTAAGAATGTGAAAAGGCCCAGAAGAACCCCTGATATAGGCTAGTAGGAGAATTCCTGCAAAACAACTGAAAGCCATAGCCGAAATCCAAACCGGATCCCACAAAACCGCAAGCCCACTAGAGAGGCCAGAAGCATCTGTCGTAGCCATATGCCAGGAGGGAAACATGCGCCTAAAATATGAAATGGAATCCTGGCACCCATGCATTGTCTTTTGAATGAGAATGATCTTAGAGTTAGAGGATCTGAAAGTTCCTTTAGAGCCAAGAATTTCGGGTCCGCTCCAAGACCCCTAATGTTCATTGAAATAATGTTAATCATTTGGTCAATTCCCTAGGCTTGCTTGTTCTAAGCGGCCCATTGATTGCGAGATCGAAGATAGGAATGTCGACCAGAGAGAGGTCCTAGATGTTCAAGTCCGACCTGCCTTTCCTGCCTTGAAAGTGTCTGCTCCACTTGTTCTGCTTCCTTCTAACTGTAATATTTGCAGCAGAGGTAGGACTGATAGAAGGAGAGGGAGATTTTTGAGGTTTGATATAGACAGAGGATTAAGGTTAAGGGATTCTCGCTTTAACAGAAGGTCCAGATAATCTTCAAACGAATTTATCGGGGAGGAATCAGAAGAGTTTAGTGGAGTGACTGCAAAACAAGGAGCCTTGCCTTTAATGTCCGCAAAAGCTTTAGAAGTAGAAGAGGAAAGAAATAAAGGGGGAGGGGATTCAATGCTCAGGGGCATAGAGGTGAGATTTTTAAGTGAATGCAGAGAAGATGATATATATGTGATGTGCGAAGCATATGGAAAATCCCGAGAATGATGGGGCATAGGAAGAGGAGAGGGAACAACTTGATCCGGGCATGGTTCAAGGGGGATAGGATTAATAGAAAAGAGCATCTGCCTTTGAGAAGGAGAAAGACACAGAGAATGCGGGGTCCTTCACTTGCAAGGAGAGCTGCAATCCTTTTCCTTTAGAGGGCTATGATCTCACCAAATATTCTTTAAAGAATGTGACCTTTTGAAGGATATGCTAGATGATTTCTTCGGAGATAAACCCCGAGAGTGCGAGAGACGGTCATGCCCTAGACCAGATGTCTTTCCCATATCATTATACCATCTTTGGTCTATACCATCCACTTCTGATTTGAATCCTAAAGATTTTCTAGTATGATCCCGCCCTTTTAGTCTTCCACTAGGTCGACGAGGACAGGTCAATTTCAAGTGACCTATTTTATGGCAAACCGAGCATCTAAAAGGGACTCCCCAGTGATCCAATCTCTGTTGAATGCTTAAACTGTCCCATGATAGATCAATATATTCAGGAAAACCCCCTCTGTATTCTTTTTCTATTAAGATCCAAGCTACCCTTTTATCTTTTGCCCTAAGACATTGGGGATCAACATAGATAAACTTTCCAATGGCATTACCAATATCAGCCAAGGACTCCTTGGTCCACAGTTCAATAGGGAGACTCGAAAGCTTCACCCAGATATAATTGTTTTGAGGAGTACTACGCAGGGGATTAAAACTAATGTACCATTTGTGTAGGGAAAGGAATCTTTTATCATGTACCCAGGGAAGAGAAAATAACTTCGAGATCATGATCACTAAGAAAGTGGAAACTATACTAGTTGTTCATGAGTCTGACAATCATCGGAATATATCCCAAGAGAGCACTCCATTTAGAACCAATCCATGATCTCATCTTGCCATCCTCCATAACTGGAAAGTGCTAACGACCGACCAAAGCTCGCTTCTGAAGACTAGCAATCCTATCCAAGAGGAAGGTGCTATCCAAATTTATGGCCGAGGGGGGAGGGGAAGACTTCACAGGGCGATGATTCCTTCTGCGAGGTTGGAAATCAGTTTCATTACCTTTTCCGTCGAGGCTCGGGTTCAGAGCTTGGGGAATAAGTTTATTTGTCAGAGAATTTTGCCAATCCACTGTAGCAGAAGTCCCGCCAAATATCTACTTTGCTTCCATGGTAGCCCGTACCATGCCTGACGCGTAAGAAAAAGAATCCATTCCAACAAAGAGAACCGACAAGAATAAAGTGGGGAAAAGACATAAAATTCAAATAAGACGAATGGATAGGACAAAAACCACCAAGATAAAAGAAAAGGAAGGACAGGACGGAAGTCAGAATAGACGATATGACAAAGACTATAATAAAGAGAGACAATGGACCCAAAATGTGTGGAGGATACGAATATTAACTCTCTAGGATTTATATGGGAATGACGGCCTACGGAAGTGATTCTAGAATCAACGAAGTCAAGCGAAACTTCATGAAAACCTTGACCTTACATATAAGAAAACAAGACAGAGAGAAGGATAAGAAGACAACCAAAGTGGCGACTTCCATTAAAAGGAAGAGTAAATTTCTGTACTCTCATACTTCACAGCAAAAAATGGAAGGCCGAAAACGGAAAAACAACCGACAATATCTGAGGGTGGCAGGACCAAGAAAAATTCGAAAAGTGTGGAGACCAACCACGATTAGCTATGAGTGGCTCGGGAAAAAGATACATCAACAGTAACAATGGCTGCACTTACACCACCATGGACCAATTTTTATACTGAAATCGGAACAGGGCTTCAACAAAATGACATAGATTTTTAGGTTCATTAGGGGATCTTAGATCCAATTTAAGAAAAAAGACCAGAGAAAGGAGCCTGACAATAGAGAGATCGACATTCACTGGTAGTTTTCCCCTATTGAGCTAGCAATAGAATGAGAATAACATTTGATGTCCCATAAGCAAAGACCTAGGACGAATATACAACCATAACCTTTGATGCGAGTAAAATCGACATTAAAAAAAAACTTCCATTAAACTGCTCAGCTCAATAGAGAACTATAGTAATGAAAGAAAATAATATACTGCCTGTTTAGAGAAAACAGGCAAAGTATACTAACCTTTTATCACAGTAACCGCAGAGAGAAAAGCACCACAGAACCACGAAAATTGCATACCGATGTCGAACCACCAGCAAGTCTCGAGAGATGATAGAAACAAGACGAGCCAAAACCAAATCCGAGCACGAAATATGTAAGACCCACCATATGAACCAAGGAGACAGAGGTATCATGCTTTGGACGAAAGAAGTCGGAAAAACTCTCTAAAACTGAAGGATACTAACAAGCCTGGGGCTTGGACGTAAAACATAAGACGATATGAAGGCCAAAAGTCTTTTCTTAGTATAAATTAAATTCTTTAATATAATATATATATATATATATATATTATATATATATATATATATATATTATATAATATTATATATATTTAATATTAATAAGGCGACATTTCTTTTGTTTCAATCATATTTTTATGCCTTACATTTCATTGAACCAAGATAACACTCATTCCTAAGTTATGTATGTTTCCATCCATAACCTTAAGAAATTCCATACCATATGATCTTCTGTGCAAGGGTGATATGCGCTATGCTCACACTAACCAATGTTTTATGCAGCACATTTGGTAGCTAATGAAGCCTCTAGACTTTCTATATGCATCGTGTTATTCTTTCCAGGTGGCATTAATTATGTATTGATTTCATTTAATGGGTTGATGATGTGTTTGAACCCTGACAGTGCACAAAAATCAAATGTTCGATCTACAACTATGCACAACTAGGGTTAGTTGGTGTAACTGCCCTCTGCTCTGTTGCCTCCCTCAAAGCCATTTTCTCTCTTGACTACTTGGCTCAAGCTCTGCAATGTCGAGCTTTTTCCTCCCTTGTTTTCTCTTTCTTTTGCTTCTCTTGAGTTGGCTAGGCCTTAGGGTCTACAGTTAAAATAATTCAGATGGCGACCATGCAGTGCACAATCTCCAGGGAGTAATTTTTTTTTTCATTTCTATATTGCTGCTCACACTGAGTGTAATTGTGGTCATGCTTTGTTTTTTTTAAGATGTTGTCGACTTACGGTTTTGTGTCCTGGAAGGTCTAGTTCCAAGCAAACTCTGTTGGACCAACTATGAGAAGCAGGGTTTCCACCCAAGTGTAATTCCTTTGCTTCCAAGTGAAGCATATGTCAAATTTTGCAAGGGAACATAAGGTAATGACTTCTATAATTGGTTATAAAACATTTTCTTCTTATGGTCCAATGGGTTCTTGTTAACTCTCTTTGTATAAGCTTTCTCTGTATGTTTAGGACGACGTGGGAGCGAAGCTCATGCCTTCAATAAAGTAACTTATGTTTTCTTGAAAAAAATAACTATAATGGGGTTTCAACTCTCATTCTTCATGTTTATGTTACAATGGGTTTGAGTGTTGACTTTGTTCCAGTTGTTGTAGGTTCACTCCACCCACCTGAAGATTTGGAAGTGCGTATTTTTATAAAGGCTCTCTTCTCAGGGTTGACTTCCATTTGACAAATTCTCAGGTTTCTAACAAGGCTCCCTTGTTTCTTTTAAGGCTGCTTCAACCAAGAGGGAAAGACCTGTTTCACTTTTTGAGACTATGAACTTAGGTCTCTTGTTGAAAATATTGTGTTTCCAGCGAATTTTACATCTCTTGCCTAGCCTCATTGACAATTTTTACTTAATGTTTTATGTGCACATCTATTCAGCCGACTCCAAAGATATCATAGCTAATCAACATTAGAAATATCTTTTCATAGTTTATTCAAGACTTCTGTAATGAAATTTGTACAACTATTTCAACTATAATAGGAGCATGCAATGTTTTTTTTTTAAACTCTACTCTTTATTTTCAATGCACTATAATAAAGAAAATCTTCATGTATTGTCAATTTGCATGACATACACATCCAATAGCTCTCTAATTAGATTAGAAGGTTTAGTGAAAATTTTCCAACGAAGATTTGTTGGTTGAATATTTGAATGCTTCATGTAACAACTTTGGTCAAAATTTCATGTAAAAAGTTAATAAAGGAAAAAAATAATAGCTACTATTGATGGGACACTTATTCCAAGCTGAATGTCCGGAAAAATATGCTAGTGGGTGTTAATTTCGGTTAGTATGGCTAAAGGAAATTGACAAAGGCTTTGGAAATGCAAAATGACAATTTTGGCACATTTATTTATGAAAATAATGGAAATTAGGAGAAAAGGAAGGTGAAAGGTCACAGGTTGCATGTGAGGAGAAAAATGAAGGAAAATAATGGAAAATGAAGAAAAGAGAGGCCTCGTTCATAAAAAGGCTTCTAAGGATCAGTTGGCAAAATTTTGCTTAGGTTTTTCATTAGATCAAGAAAGACAAAGAATGCAAGAGAAAAGAAGGAGCAAGCAAGGAAGAGCAGGATCAAAAAACTACATCAGGATTCTTTGCAGGTATCGATTTGCATGTGTGATTTCCTTGCTAGATTTAGCATGCATGGTATATCATGTGGTTCTTTGTTTTTATGGCACGGGTTTTGCCAAGTGTGACAGTGTTTTTAGCCTAGCCTTTCCATTTCTGGATAGCCATGGTGTGATGGCATTTTCATGTTTTGGTTAAGCTGGATTGTTGAATGGATTTGAAGTTAAGTGAGGTGGATCTCCGAAAGAAAGAACACATGGCCTAGTGAATCGTAAATGAGACTGTGGATTGCGGTAAAGCCACTGACCTAGTGACCCTTGAACCAAACTGTGGGTCATGGTGAATCCAGGTATTGTGTGCCTCGTTGGGCATAGGAATCCTCGACCAATTAATAGCGGGATATATGGTAAAGCCTAAAGGTGGGTGCTCTCCATCAGACCTAGTAATCCTAGGATGAGATATGCAGTCATGGGGGCTTCACTTAATGGACCTCTAACATAGCACATGTGTTCATGGCATACTAAACAATACCCTTAATTTGACTACATATTGGAAAATACCTCTAAAAATCATTTTATTTAGCCCCTACCAATACGAACCCAGTACACCTTCCCAATTTAAAAATACCCTACTTTCACTAGATATCGTAGGTATCCATTTTTTCATTAACATTTTTAATATCCCTTTATATTTATATCCATTTATTTTCATTAACAATGATAAGCAGATTCTGTAACTAGAAAGAATAACCTAAATACTAGGTAGTTGAAAACTTGAAAGTTTTAATAAAAAATAGGGAGATATAAGTTGGTTGATTTACATATACATACTGTGGAAAATTTGAATGGAATATACATAGATTTAAAATCTCAATTGCATCTATATTCTATTGAATACTGAAAAAGATACACTACAATAGTTCAAAACAAAACCTTGATAACCAACACAATGGCACGCCTTTCATCTCGCTTATAGAATAGGAAGAGGAGAAAAAGTACAATCAATATGGACACATGCAAAATCCTATCTGGTTGGACTTTGGAAAATTGTAGCCCTAACCTAATCACCTAGTGCACCATAGTTTGATGGTAAGAATACCAATTAAGTGTGTCTCCATCAAAAGATGAACTAGAGCATGCATCCATTCCTTGAGATATGTGTCCTATACATAAGATGGGAATTTCTCATGCATAAGTATTCTAATTAACGAAGGATCTGCGCCCTCTTAGTAAGAATGGATCATGCATGCTAAAAATAACAAAAGAAATACTCAAATAATAGAAAAACTCTATCCAAAACTGAAATTGCTAAATTTGAAACAACATTTAAGCTAGAATTAATTGAAGTTGTGACATGCGTGTCCTTAGCATGCATGCACACTCTTCCAAAAAATAGTCTATTACACTATCTCTTGTGGCATGCATGTGTCCTCTACCAAAAAATAGTCGGTATCAATGTTTCCTTCACTTTCATTCAAACTATTCATCACTAATGTAAGGAAAGGATGAAGGTGCCATATCTGTTGTCTTCTCTACTGCCCCATCATTGGGAGGATCACTAGCTTAGTAACAGATAAAAAATCTAAACATAGACATTATACATAGATCATAGAGGTATTAGTAATAAGATAGATGTTTGTTCTAGAGCAAGGCTGCTTGGGAGCGGGAGAGGAAGCAGTGAGCGAGAATAGGAGCAAGAAGTGGGAGTGGAAGCATGAATGAGGAGTGACATTTTCAAAATCTCCCAGGTTAGGAGCGATTTTGGGAGTGAATTTTATATAATATATATTTTTATATATATTTGATACATATATGTCAAGAAAATATCGTATAATGATGAATTTGTAATAAAAACATAAAAACATGGATTAAACCATATAACATCATTCATCTATTAGTTATAATCTTCATCAACCATGGGTCCACAAATTACAAGTTTTCATTTATATAGCATGTAAGGGTGCACATAACCAAAATAACACCGAGTGCAATCCATCTCTTAAATTAAATACATCAACAAATAGGCTTTGGATGACCTCTAGCATCCAAAAAAATCATGTTATAACGAATACTTACATATCATCCAAATCATTGCTTATATTGGGATCTTTGTCATTAATATCACCCTCTAAGCATTAATATAAGATAGAAAAAACATAGCATGTCAAGTCAATATTTTGTTTGAGTTATAGGTACATTTTTAGTAGGGTTATGATAGAGGAGTTTGACAACCAATGTCACTAACATCAAGGTACATATAGGGCGTGGTTCTCTTGATTAAATATGAGTTCCATACCCTAGTACATGACAAAATCCCATGGAAACATTGCAATCCCCCTAATCTTGAAATCTTGAAAAACTAATAAGTCTGTTGGATTTTGAGTGAGATCTAAAATTATACTTTCTCCATATGAAATCTAATGAGGTCAGAACCTCTCTCAAACATCCTGAATCATTTCATGGTAATGTTAAAAAATTAAGTAAATGGATGAAAATGAAAGATAAAGGAGAATGTCACTTTTACTTTAAGAATTTAACATTACCATGAATTTCATGTCAATATTAGGGCCATAGGTTTGAATATTAGGCCACTATGGACCTAATATTACCATGGCTTTTTCTTTCTCCCTCCCTCTTGATACTCCTGCAATACTCCCGAACCTTTATTTCTCTAACCCACTTGTTTTTTGCCTCCATGTGGCCAATGTATTGTATAAAAAATACCTTATAATGCACATATTGTTATACAACATATAAAAACCCTTTACCCCCAATTATATGCTCAATATATTATTTCAAATTTTCTTCATTTTTTATACCCCAATATGAACTCACGTGATATGGTATTGCTTTTTCAGTGAAGTCCCCATGTATGTGGTAAAGCCTAGAGAGTGGGTCTTGGTTTAGGGCCTAGTGTTCTGGTGTGGATTACAGTGAAGCCCGAGAGACTAGGAGACAGAAAAATTTCTCACAGTGTAGGTAGAGAAATTTGGTGGCATCCATGCTTAATTTGGCCTAATGATATGGTGTAGATCATGGTAAAATATGTTATTACATGTTTATTGTTTTGACCTAGTGATCTGGTGGAGATCATGGTAAAACTTGTTATTACATGTTTATTTTTTTGGCCTAGTGATCCAAGATGGATTATGGTAAACCCTGCTTTCTATTGATGAGGGTGACATGGTTTAACCTCGGGATGCCCTGGTTGGTTTTGATTGATGTGTTTTATGAGATCCCACATTTATGCTTGGAATATGGCAAGGGGTGATAGGCTAAAGACAGATTTGGCTTAGCCATGTCTACGGTCAGGTGGAATGTGGTAGTCCTATACCTGGTTGGCTTTTGCATCATTAATATGAGGTTATTTCTCCTTGTTATTTCATGAGTATGATACTAGTTTATATGTTGATTATATGGTTGTTGTTTCCATGGTATTTCTATTGTTATTATGTTGGTTATGAATATGTATTATGACAGTGGCTATGTATGGCTCTCATCATGTTTTTACTTATAATTGAATGAGAAATGTATCTATGGCCTAATGGATGAAAATGAAACTAATGTGTTGAGGCACCAATGCTTCTTAGTGATACTCAAATGAGTATGAGACCCCTATGCTTAGATCTGTTGTTTACACCTGTAGATTAAATATTTGTGATATGTTTGAAGAAATGCCTATCATGGCTAATAGGGGTTCAGTCAAGGGCTTGTTTAAGTGATTACATTTGTATCATCATTCCATTGTTATCTTTATGTTCTGAAGGTTTCATTTAGTTATGGGTAGTGACCTAGTCTCTGGGCTTGAAAAGGTGACTCAAATCCCGGGTATGAAATCACAATGCTGGGCAAAAAAGCCCCTGGACGTTGGCATACCATGTGGGAGCGTCCAGAGCCTCTTGGATGCATGCATGCCCATGTTAAGGGAGTGTCCGGGGGTTTAATGGTAAAAAACTCTAGTTGGTCTCGGGGGATACTACCTGAGTGGTTGGGATGGCTCTTGGGAGTTATGATGACGATGTGGAAGGTCTATATGGCGTGTTTCCATCGATTCCACTTCCTTAAGGTCACCTAGGAGGTTAAATCCCATCATAGTAGCCTCTCGTCACATGTTTACTCCAGTTGGGCGGTTACTTGGGCAGATGTGGGAGGAGGGTGTTACAGAGTGGTATCAGAGCATGGTTCACCCCTCAGATTGGACGGACGGTGTGTTGGTCATGCATTCATATCGGTTTCATATGTGTTCCTTATGCTTGTAGTCCATGTGCTTGTTCCATTTGCATGGTGTTGATCATAATTGTAGTGATGTTGCCATGTGAAGGTTGATGGTGTTGTTGTGGAATGTGTCGTCATGAGTGTATGGTTGTATATGCATTTGTTATGCATGTTAGTGTCTATATGTTGCTATGCATGCATTGTCATGGTTATAGTTATGCATGTATAGTAGGTCAGACATGCATTATAAAGTCATTGCATGCAATTAGGTCATCGTGATGATATTGGTATGTTATGATGCTAGTGTGTTGACTGAGATAGAGTAGGAGATGCAGACCATCAAAGCGAAGTTGCAACGTTGGACTTGAGGCAAGAGCATGTCGTCACACAAGTTTGTATGTTAGGCATGAAAGTATGTAGGTTAATGATTGTTATATGAATTATGGTTATATGTATGCCTTTCATTCTATTGATGTTATGGTTACATGTATGATAGATGCTAGTTGATTAGTGTAGTCATATGCACGAGTCAGATAATCATGAATGATAGTAACCTGTGGTGGTATGCATCGCTATTGTTGTTTTAGCTTAGATAACTTAATGATTATGTTATAGGTCATTCATGAGTATGTTATAGGTCAACTTCTTGTTGTTATATGATAGTTGGTTTGATGATTAGGGTTATTACATTAAGATCTTGATTTTATATGTATTATACTAAGTTAGATCGACCTATGCAGGGTTAGGGTTATGACATTCAAGTATGAGTCGACATATTTGTGATATTATGTTGTACTAATCTAGACTGATTATGCAGATGTGATTATTATGTATGAACGATAATTGTTTATGAGTTTATGATGTGAACATGTTAGTTAGTGACTATTATGGTTATCATGATCTTATTTGTGTTTGAGCTTATGTGTTGTGAAGTTATATCGTGCTAATATAGATTGATTGTGCAGACAAGATAACCTCCCATGAGATACATTAAGGTGTGAGTTTTCTTATGTCGTCTATTTGGTGTTTGAATGTTTGAGTATGTTGTTTATTTGGTTTTTGTGTGTGTAGTGTCTGTTATGTCGTCTATCTGTTGTCTGAATGTTTGATTACTTGAATGATATTAGGATGTGTCTATATGATTTCTTGTTGAAATGATCTTGTTTTAAGATGGTTGTACTAATATATATGTGTTGATACAACTGATATGTACTTGAGTGTAAGTAGGTGATAGTGGTAGAATTATGTATTATGACTGATGAATGTGAGTTGATTGTTGAGTAGGACATGGTTGTTAGACTTGGTAAAGATTGATTTCAAATTAATATACATGATGTCTTGATCTTTGGAACATGAGATTGACACATTATGTGAGCAGTTGCAGGGAAACATGCTTGGTACTATTGATGAAAGGATACAAGAGAATGGTTCAGCGGGATAGAGAAGCTTTGTCACTGAGCTTATTAGTGTCCTTGGTGAGGATTGATGGTAATTTCTGCAAAACCAGACTCCTTCATCTCCTCGCCTGATGGTGAATTCCTGAAATTGGTATTAGTTATTAGGTTTTAGTTTTATAGCGGTGGTAAATAACGGTTTAAGGCTGTGATGGAATTGAATACTGCTTTCTCCTTAATACACATTGGGTTGTCACTAGCGAGAACCTATGTCGATCTAGGAACAACAAAGCCGTTGCGCTAAAGGGAAAAAGGTATGTTTTCAAGTGATTAAAGCACAGAGTTTTGTTTTTTTAAAGGGTCTGGGTAGAATTATTTGAACCTAGACAATTCCCTGTTAATTAGGAATTAAATCTCATTCGTTTGCAAAAGAACATGATAGTGTAGTTAATGTATGTTTGTATTTCCTAAGGGTGGTTTACAATTGAATAATGAAAAGATTTTGTTATATATTTCCTGAAACCCCCTCGTCTCTGTTTTTCGTATGTATGTCTTTCCTGAGGATGGTTTATAAATGAATGATGTAACAATGCAGTTATGAAATACCCTCGGCTCTGGTTATATTGGTTGTATTATGCATTCCCCTTCTTATTCTCTCGACTATTGGCATTCTGATAGGAATTTACTAGATATACTCCCTACACTCTTCTCGTAGTCCAAATGCCAGCTTGCAATTATCTTATAGCTCCTTCATGCCCTTCTTTTTTCCATATAGAGACCTCATGCTTACAATGTCATGCCCTGGACACATTTTGGTATAAGTGGAATAACATTTTCTTTGTTTCACGTCCCTGCAAAAGCTTTGCCATTAGATTTTTCTATAGGTGGTGGTTTTGCCAGGGCTAGTACTACATTTGCTGTTGTGAGGGTCTTGAGTCCTGAACCAGCTCGGAAGGTGGTTTTCACACTCACTGGTTTTTTTGGGAATGTGCAGTTATCGGATTCCGATTCTAGGACTTTTCAGGGGAGTTTTCAAAATTATTAATTTTTAAAACATCATTACATCCACTTGCTGGAGCCCGTTGGAGGTGACAGGTGTCCATGCCCTTACACTATGCACACTCCTCTTGACATCTACCCCTGTCCCTCATACGTGTAATATCAATGTTTTCAGACAATCTATGTTTCCGAGGCGGTATCTTCCCAATTCATGCACTCGATCTGGCGGCGTTGACATTCTCTTGGGCGACGAGTTCCAGGAGGGTTGAGGCGTGGGAATTGTCATGACTGCACAGGTGATCTTTATTGTCTACCGTAGCTTGTCTTGGTAGAAGGGACATTAATTATTCTGACGGGATGTACCTGCCTTCATGTTTATCTTACCTAGAGATGTTGACATTATCTTAGGAGGTGGTTTCCAGGTGGGTTGGGACGTGGGAACTGTCCTGACTGTAGTAGTCTATCTTAGTAAGAGGGAAATCTTTAAGTTCGGAGGGGTGTACCAGTATTTCCATTTGTGCCAATGGACCCTTTCGAGTCTGACACAACCTTACATGAGGCCTTCATCCAAGCCACATTGGCGGCTGAGTCACAATGCCACACAAACTTGGGCATGACTTGGAATGTGGCATGCTCCCCTCAGCTAACAACCCTGGGTGAAGTGACATGTGGGTAGATGCCGACTATCAGTTACAAAATAATTTGGAGGAGGGGAAAAAAGGTGGCAGAAGGTGGGGTGGAAAAAAACATCGTGCTATCAAGGTTGAAATACCTGCTCCTATACTTTCATTCGGCCATGATGTTCTCCTCAATAGAGTAACGAGTCTCCAAAAGAGGGCTTTAGTAGGAAGGTGGTATTTTTCAGAGATAGAAGAAGTTGGGATGAGGTAGTGGCTAGCAAAAAAGATGGAAAATCTTGTTGGGTTATGTCCCCACAGTGGTGAGGCTCATGGGAGGCTAGTATAGCTTCCATTTTTTGAGCGAAGAGGTTCTCAGAAAAATCGTTGCAATGCCATGGGTCAAGGACCGCAGATTTATGGCAATGTATGCATGGTACATAGGCTTTAATCCGTTGAAGCAAATGCCCAAAAAAAAAGCTTATCTGGGTTAAATTGCCCGGATTACCTTTATAATTTTGGACGAAGGAAGTATTTACCGATATTGGAAATTCCATTGGTAAGTTCATATATGTTGATCCACGATGTCTGGGAGCCAGGGATAAAATGATTGCATGGATCCTTATAGAAAAATATTTTGGCGAGGCCTTTCTAGATCCCACAGAGTTAAGGTGGGAGGACATTAATCTCACACAATGCCTGGATTTTTGGGGAATTCCATTCTGATGCCTCAATTGTCACCAAACTAGACATTTAATAACTAATTGTCCCAAAGGAAGAGGAGGGTGGCGAACTTAATGGGAGCGTAAAGGGACTCATCAAACACTACAGAAGGAGAACAAGTCAGAATGCCTCTCTCCATGTCATGATATGCCACAAAACACACTGGAAACAATTTGGGCTCAGGTAACTCCATTCACACTAATTAGGTTTTTTTTGAGCCCTCTCCTCATTTTATAAAATTGTTTCTGCTCCTATTCCTATTCATGTTCACTCCTCCTCTACGACATTAGAACAATTTGGCTCTCATATTGTTGCTGACTCTCCATATTGGGAGCATCACCAGCTTCCTTCCACTCTGGTCATGCCTCCACTATTGGTATTGTCACAACACACTATGGCCGATATTCCATCTATCTCATATGCCACATATACTTAAGCCTGAAGGCTCCATTATTTGGCTACACAACCAAATTATCCCATTGCTAAGTCTCCTGCTCAAATATCTCTAGCCTCATCACCAAATAACTCTGTTGACAACGACCTCGACTTCCTACTACAAAGGAAAACCCTTGAACTTCAATCACTCACTATTCATAATCCAAAGGGTTCTAAATCCCCTATAATAAGCTCCTCCTGTGTTGGGAATATAACTATGAGATGTACAAATAACAGAGGCAGTAGACACTTCAGAGGTCGTTCGCACCAAACACATACAACCCTAACGAACTCGTTGTCTCTTATTGATATCCCCATTTCCTCTCCCATCTCTCCCATGGAACTTAGAGCATGTATGCCCCCTAACAAGCTCAAATGAACTCCATTCTCTCATTGAATATCAGGGTTTGCGGGCCGTTCCAAAATTCCTCGCATTAAGAGACATGTTTATTTCATCTCATTCCAATATTATTCTCATCCAAGAATCAATGCATTCTGCAACACAAACTGTCAACTACTTTTAGAGGATGTTTCTGACATGGTATATTGTGGAAACTGATGCCACAATAAGATCTGGGAATTTAACAGCTTTTTGGGACCCAAGATGGGCAAAGCTGAAGGCATTTCCCTGCTCGGCGGGTATTTTTCTGGCTGGTAGCATCAGAGGTATCCCGGGAAGAACGCACATCCTTAATGTGTATGCTCCTTACAAAGAGTGGGAATGTTTTTGGGATATAATGGAGGCAACTGGGATCCTTCATTCAACTTCTCTGATTTTGGCTGGGGATCTTAACTGTACCTTAGGGATGGAGTAGCTGTGGGGCAATCTAGGGTGGTGGATAAGATGGCACAAAAGCTAAGGGACATTATTTTCTCCCACAACTTAATAGATATTTTTCCACCAAATAATGCTCCCACTTGGGATAATGGAAGAAGTGGAAATAACTATATAGCAAAGAGGTTTGACAGATTCCTTGTACAAGAAAATATGGTGGAAAAGATGGGGGATGTAATATCTCACATTATTGAAAACTATGTATCAGATCATCGCCCAATCACTCTCTTTTGGTGCAATACTGATATAAGATTTGGTTTGCCTTTCAAGTTTAATAGAGTTTGGCTTGAAGATATAGATTTTGATTCACTTATCTGATCATTCTAGTTGGAAAGAAGAGACACAAAGGTAGACCTTTCGTATATTTAAAGGTTCATGAGTAGGCTTTGAAGCCTTAAAATAGAGGTAAAAGCATGGGAGTGGAAGAAGAAGGAAAATATGAGAATGGAGCTGACAGATACAGAGGAGGCCTTAAAGACACTGCATAGCCAAATGGCCACCCATTCCCTTCCTGTCGAAGTAAGGGAGTGGATCTATGCACTTGAAGTTAAAAAGAAGAAGATTCTTCAAGTAAGAGAGACGACATGGAGATTGAAAAGTAGAGCCATCTGGATTAGTGAAGGGGACAAAAATACCAAGTTCTTTTATTGCTTTTCCAATCACAGAAGGAAACAAAATACAATTTAGCAGATGAATGATGGTGAAGGGAACTGTTATAAGAAACAATAAGAAATTATAGCCTTAGCAGTTTCCTATTTCCAACAAGCATATAAAAGAATAGAAGTGGAGGAAGTAGACTCACAGGTATGGGTAATAAATGAATACCCTACAATGTTTAATGATGAGGGAAATGTTGAGTTTTATAAGGAGGTTAAGGTGGAGGAACTGATCCGGTCTATCAAATCAATGAAAGGAGACAAAAGCCTGGGTCAAGATGGATGGCTTGTGGAATTCGTTTCCCACTTCATAGACATCTTTCAGGAGGACCTGCTACAGATTATAGAAGAATCTATAATGAAGGGACTCATACATCCCCATTTAAATTCAACCTATATCTCCCTTATTCCAAAGAAAACAGAGGCGGATACCTTTGCTGATTTTCACCCAATATCACTGTGCAATCTTACACATAAGATTATCTCCAAGATAATTTCCAATAGAATAAAGGCATATTTATCAAAATTCATCTAACCAGAGCAATATGGTTTTATAAATAACATAATAATCCATGATGTTGTGGCTGTTGCACTGGAATGCATGCACAGTATCAAGGCAAAAAAGATGAATGCAGTCGTAATGAAAGTGAATCTTAAAAAGGAATATGGCTACCTAGATTGGGGTTATCTCAGACTGGTCCTTCATGAAGTTGGCATAAAAAAAAACATGGCAGAATGGATTATGGGATGTGTAACAACAGTTCGTTATGCTGTGTTAATTAATGGATACCCATCAAGGTTTTTGGTTGCGAGCAGGGGACTTAGACAGGGATGTGCTTTATCCCCTCTTCTTTTCATACTGGCGATGGATGACCTAAGTTTGAAAATTAAAAAAGTTGTGAACACAGGTTAGTTTGAAGCGCTAAAAATCAACAACCATATTTCTATCTCCCACAATTTCTTTGTTGATGATATCTTTTTGATGGGTATGTTAAACAGACTTAAGTGGTATGCACTGTCATTAATTCTAAAGAAGTTTGGAAAAGATACTGGTCTTGTTCAAAATGAACACAAATCCATCATCTTATATGGATCCTGCAACCATAATGATATCATTTATATCCAGAGGTGCATTGGGGTAAAAGCAGTAAATTTAGACAATGGAATGAAGTATCTGGGATACCGCCTAAAGCTAGGAAACTACAATAATGCTGACTAGATGTGGTTAGTGGAAATATTACACTCTAGGATTAAGGGGTGGGAGCACAAATGTCTATCAATGGGATGTCGAATCACCCTCACATAGTCAGTTCTTACGTAGCTGGGGATATATTGGGCTCACTTGTTCCGCATCCTGCAGATGATAATAAAACTACTGAACCACATAATGGAAAAATATATTTGGTCATGTGCAAGAAATAGTTGCAAATATCATTTGGTCAAGTTGGAGAGGATTACTAGACCAAAAGAGATGGGTGGATGGTGTGTTTGATATCTTAAAATTTTTGGATGGGCACTGATTTTAAAATCACTGTGCTGGGGCATCAACAATAATGGCATACGGGGAAAGTTGATTTGGTTTAAGTACATGAAGAATAAGGATTTCACCTTTTGGATGAGGCAAGGTGTAATTGGGAAAATTTTTGGATCTAAGATATGGAAGAGTTTCAACATGGTCAAAAATATCCTACTCCAGGACATCTCATGGATATGTTGAGATTGCAATAAGATGATGGAGCTTAGTGAAAAGAGTTGCCTTCACTAAGTGGGCTCGTAGGCAAATTATGGCGCAAGTTCTATTTTTGGATTACAGCAGGGATGATCACAGCAGGAGTGATCACAGTTTATTTTTAGACTGGCTGTCAAAAATAGAAAAGTCAAATATTATTGTCTTATAATAATATTTAGACTATAAACTTTATCTTATTCTCTTGGAGCACTTCAGTTTGAGCTACAGATGTGGCACATGCAGCTGTCAGAAGGAAATACGCTTTATTTGTGGGTCAGTTGAGTTGTTGCATGCATGACTTCAGTTAAAACTCAATCAGTTGAGTTTGGTGGAGTTGATTGTGGAGTTGATGGAGTTGTGTTCAGTTTGACTTGGTTAAACTAGTTTTAATTAGTCTAACTGCAAATAGACTAATGATGAGTTGTTAAAATAATTATTAACTCATAATGCATCTAAAGAATACATCAGTTAACTCAGTTGCATGTTCAGTTCAACAGGGACAGGTGTTAGAGGATCATATTGCTATCAGTTGTGACTATAGTTGTGCATGATGATTTTCACAATCAATGGGATTGAGTTATGCCAATGAGAATTGGCCAATACCAAGTGATTATAGCCTCTACTCATGTGATTCCCAGTGTGAGTGATTATTTTGAGGTAAATATGAGTTTGGTTCAACCATTCTCATCCATTCTTGAGCAAGCATTGAGCAGTGGAGGCAGGTAAGCAGTGGAATAGATTTGGAGATCAAATCTGAGCTGTATTGTGTGTAATAGGTGGAGATAGTGTTGAATACTTGTGAGAAGTATTGACTATTGTAATGTTACATGTTCTCAATCATTAATATACAGATAGTGTGGGGTTTTTAGCTGTAAGCTTTCCCCAGGTTACATACAGTGTTAATTTGTGCATGCTCTTGATGTTTTATTGTTATTGATGCTGCTATATTGATGATCAACGTAGAGGAGCTTATGCATTGTGTATGTATTCCACAATAGTACATGATCAGGATAATCTCCATTGAATATGTGTTTATTATTCAAAATTTCTACATGGTATCGGAGCTGTTGATCATCAGATCTACTATTCAGGAAGTGTTTACATTTTATTTCTTCAGGCAGAGTCTGTAATCGGGCTAGGTAACCTCTGGATTCATCCTTCATTTGGAAGGTGAGATATCTAGTGAATTCCCATAAGGTCGATCTCTGTGCAAGAAATACCTTGTTCTCATGAATTCTATATCGGAAGTGGTTGAGTTGGAGCTGGTGGAATTCGAATTTGCAGCAGTGTTTTCTTGGTGTCAAAACTAAGATGTCTTTCACAGGATTTCAATTGGAGTATGCCCTTGAGGGCAGTACAAACTATATTTCATGGAAGGACAGGATGGAGGCA
>APFE030030325.1:65637-81683 GCA_000404065.3 Pinus taeda | reverse complement strand
AATAGAATAATTATGAGTTGTTAAACTAATTATTAACTCATAATGCAACTAAAGAATACATTAGTTAACTCAGTTGCATGTCAGTGCATGTTCAGTTCAGCAGGGACAAGTGTTAGAGGATCAAATTGCTATCAGTTGTGACTATAGTTGTGCATGAGGATTTGCACAATCAATGGGATTGAGTTATGCCAATGAGAATTGGCCAATACCAAGTGATTATAGCCTCTTCTCATGTGATTCCTAGTGTGAGTGATTCTTTTGAGGTAAATACGAGTTTGGTTCAACCATTCTCATCCATTCTTGAGCAGGTATTGAGCAGTGGAGGCAGGCAAGCAGTGGAATCGATTTGGAGATCAAATCTGAGTTGTATTGTGTGTAACAGGTGGAGATAGTGCTGAATACTTGTGAGAAGTATTGACTATTGTAATGTTACATGTTCTCAATCATTAATATACAGATAGTGTGGGTTTTCAGCTGTAAGCTTTCCCCGAGTTACATATTGTGTTAATGTGTGCATGCTCTTGATGTTTTATTGTTATTGATGCTGCTATATTGATGATCAACGTAGAGGAGCTTATGTATTGTGTACGTATTCTGCAATAGTACATGATCAAGATATTCTCCATTGAATATGTGTCATATTATTCAAAATTTATACAGGATATTTGGATTTGGTAACAAGATTATTTTGGGTAAAGACAACATTATAGGATCTGGTGAGATCCCACTTGGTACAGTGGATCTAATAAACCACCTGAATAGAAAGGGCATATTTGTCCTGAGTCAGATGATCAATGATTGGAATGGTAATATACTAATATGGCTTGACTTCATCCAATTGAACCTTACAGGACAACATGAACTAGATTGGTTCCAGCTTGTGAAATCATTAAAAGATGCCAGGTATATGTTATGATAGCAAAGGGGATTGCATCACCTAGGATGGTAAAAACAAGAAATCTAGGGAGATTGAAGTGGCAGATTTCTATCTCAAATTATGTGTGAAGGAGGTACAGGATGAGGAATGTTGTTGGTTTTATAAGTTATGGCAAATTAATATCCCCATAAAGATTATCATTTTCCTTTGGTTAACTTGGCAAAATAAGAATCTTACATGGAAAAATTTACAAAAGAGGAATCATCAAGGACCTGGGATATGTTATCTGTGTAGGAAAGATGGTGAGGATAATTGTCACTTATTCCCACATTGTCCAAGATCTATAACCATCTGGAATCACTTCACCACCAAGATACAAATTCCATACATACAGTTTAATACAGTTGAGGAATGTTTAAAATGGTGGAGTACACAAAGCACAAGTTGGCGACTGCTCACTCTGGTTGTCTTCCGGGAGATATGGAAAGGCTGAAATCAAATGATTTTTGGATCTAATAGATGGAGAGAGGATTTAATCTGTGAGTACATAGAACAATGGTCTAAATTAGATCAGAGAGATGGCATCAAGCAAAAAGAGAAGGCATAAAAGGGGATGGTACAAGTTACCAAATACCCAATGGGGTTTTTTGATGGGGCAGCACAAGGAGGGAGATGTGGTTGTGGAATTTGGCTAAAGGTGATAGAAGAACAATAGTACTAGATTCATTGGAATGCGAGAGAGGGAACAAGTATGAAAGCAGAAGCAATAGCCTTATGGGGATTACTATGGTTTACCAAATTTTTGGGTATCCCACAAATGAAAATATATGGAGATTCGAGATATATGGTTGATCACATTTTGGGGAAGAATAATATTTAACAAAATTCCCTACAAGGTTGGTTGAGACGCATACAAAGCCTATGGAGCACTCTTCATCAATCCTCCATTCAGTACATCAGCAGGGTACATAGCAAGAACGCAGATGAAATGTCGAAAAAAGGATTACTAGCCACAAAATAAGGTATGCATATCTAGGTAAAAATGGGATCAAATGTGACAGAAGTAGGAAGCATTAAGTTTCCGGGATAGAGCTTTAAAGTTCAAAACAAAGGAGCAAAACATCAACACAGATAAGTACCTTGCAAATTTTTGTACCATTTTTTGTAAATGTTTTGTATATGGTCTTGTATAAAAAGACAGATGAAAGATCACTTATATTTAGTTGTTTGTAGAACACGTTCTAAATCATATGTGTATTTAAGCTTTCTCGTTTCCATTGTGTGAATCTGAGAAATATTTTGGAAGGGGCAGAGCCATTGTAGGAGTCTAAATCTCTGTTTCATATTAGCATGTGGCTGTAGCTGTAGAATGTAATGAATTTGTAACTCCCTGTGTAGTTAAATAGTGGATACAATATCAGATTTATGATGATGTTCTATCCATCATATATATGTACTATTTTAACCATAATATAAAACAGACGGTTTTTTCCCACTAAAAAAACATGCTTGGTATTATCATGACAAGATAATAGTTGATGTTTTTATATAACTAACAGTTGGGTGATGTGACAGTGCATAGTAAGACTCAATTGCAACAAGGAAAAGGTAAAAGAAAGGAATTGGGTGAAAATTCCTTCGTCTATGTTTGATAACCAAAATTCCAAATTAATGAGTTCTTTGCATATAGGAAGTCTTCTTAACCCCGAATTTGTCTGACATCATGAGGATATGTGTTATATTCATAAATATATATTTGACATGTATAACAACTGGTTCTAGTTATGTCTAGATTCGTCAAAGGATTGGAGTCCCTTGAGAGATAGCGTGGATGTGTTTAGTTGCAAGAAACGTGCTTGGCACAATAAGGTAAGGTAACTGGTGTATTATTATGTTTATTTATGCACTGACATTTATGTGTTTATGGTAGTATGATGCATGGGATTGCATGGCAAGAGACTACCATGAAATTCTGAAGAAGGCTTAGGTTGAGCTTTCCTTTGGAATCACTAGGAACCATTGGGATTAAGTCATGGTGTTTGTTGCTAGTTTTGTTCTTTCGGTATTTGTGATTTAGTTGTTCTTGATTACATCTTTGTTATGTTTGGTGTAAGGCCTTTCCAATTTGCTTGTTGTGTCATGTTGTTATTGATTTTCATGGTTTTCTTCTTGTTTGTTTCTTGTCTTGCCTTTTATGTTTTGAGTCTTGGGAATTGGTTTAGGAGAGAGGAAAGTTAATGGATTTCGGGAAGAGATGCGTGGTGCCCAACAGGTGATGTAAGGCCTAGATGAAGCTCAGTGCATGAGTAAAGGGCATTTGAAGGAAAGAATATGACATCCAGTTCGGTCAGCTTGGTCCATTGGGATTATGGACGGTGGCAGGACAGTCATGAGAAAGGTGGCAAGAAAGGTAAAGAAAATGGGCTTAAGGTAACATATGCCTTGTCTATCTTGGGAATTGTTGTTCTCAATGTTGTGCATGAATAAAGGAAGTCCTCTTAACCTTGGCCCTATGATATCTAGTAATTATGCTGTGATCATGATTGCTTTATGCTAATGTTTATATGCATATATGTATGTATGTACGTTGTTATCTATCAAGGTCATCATGGATCATGATTGTTTTATGTTGATGTTTATATGTATACATGTATGTATGTATGTTTTTGTTTAACAGGGTCAGCAGGGATCATTCTTGTGGAGGAATGATTGCGTATGCAAGTGAATGGCATGAACAGGTTCTTGGTTTATGAGGCATCAAGTGGGAAGAGTAGTCATGAAAAATATATGAGTTCAATATCATGTGGATATGAATTGACATGGTATGCTTGTATTATGTCTATGTTTATTTTATGATAGGTAACGCTGAACGATACATCAGTGGAACGAAAACAATGTGCTTTGCAGTATGTTGGGACAAGCATGGATAAGACACTAGAAGAAAGGTTGCTTGGTAGAGACAATGTGGTTTTGGATGTGTGGTACTACTATTGTGCATATGTTGTATATGTTGTACATGTTGGATTTGTGATGTTCTGCGCATGCAGTGTTGTGTATATATAGTGTGTGTACATGTTGGATATGCGGTGTTGTGTACATATGGTATTGTGTGTATGACGAATATGCGGTGTTGTGTGCATATGGTGTTATGCACATGTTGGATATGCAGTGTTGTGTACATAGGGTGCTATGTACATGTTGTATATATAGTGCTATGTACATATGGTGTTGTGTGCATGTTGTACATGTGGTACTATGTACATATGGTTTTGTGTACATGATTGTACAAGTGGCACTGTGAGCATGTGGTGTTGTATACATGTTGTACATGTGGTGTTATGTGCATGTCATGCATATGGTGCTATGTACATATGGTGTCGTGCATGTGGTGTTGTGTACGTTTGGCGTTGTGAACATGTTGTATAGGTGGTACGGTGTACATGTGGCATTGTGTACACGTTGTGCAGGTGGTGTCGTGTACATGTGATGTGTATACATTGTGTAGGCGGTGCTATGTATAGGTGGTACTGTGTACATGTTGTACATGTGGTATTATGTGCATGTCGTACATGTTGTGTTGTGTACATGTGGTACTATGTATGTGCATTGTGTAGTTGTGGTATCATGACATGTGTACTTGTTGTGTTGTATCTGTGTATGTATTGTGTTTTGGTGTACACAAGAGGTAGGAGTATGTATTGTGTTGTGTTGTACACTAGGTGTAGGTGTATGTGTGGTGTGTCAGGATTAGGTGCATGTGATGCATGATGTTATATGTCGTGTGTAGTTGTATGTGTGTGATGCACACTATGTGTATGTGCACATGGTTGAGAAGAAGGCATTGGGTCTTTATCTGGTGTGGAAATCGATCCGATGTGCGTACGGAATACAGAAAAAGGTAAAAGCTAAGGTTTGACTAAAGGATAATTTCAATATTTTATTTTAGTTTTAGTATGCATGTGATTTATGATTATGGTCTATGATGATTACATGTGATCTATGAATCTGGTTTATGATGATTACATGTGATCTATGATTCTGACTTATGATGGTTACATGTGATTTATGATTTTGATATATGATGGTTGTGTCTTGAGCTAACCTGTTGTGATATGTTTATACATGATGATTTGGTCAAAGATGCTAGTTTAACTTGTTGTAACATGAAGCAAATAGAATTACAAGTGTACCTTGTTGACGGGCCACCAATGAGGTATGATTTGAAGTTATTTAAATTTATTTTGAATCTAATGGAAGTTATGTGCTTGGTACAGGAAGTGCATAAATGTTCTTTTGGGTGGTTGAAATTGACTGCAAGAATTAGCAACAACAGTGAAAGAAATTGGAACAGGTAGCAACACGCTGGTAAACCACTTCAGGAGCAGGGCCATTGTGGGACACTAGTACCCAATAGTGTCTGTTCATTTCCATGAGCATGCTATGACCGGTATGATGGTTTTGAGGTAGGTATATGCCTTGGTTGTTTACCTTTCAATGCGAGGAAGCCTCGCCAAGGGATGGATCACCTAGGATAGGGGGTGTCGGGGAACTTGGAAAGTGAGTGATTGCGTGAAAGGGTTGACTAGATTGCCTGAGGAACAAGTGGCACAGGATTGTAGCACTGGACATTGGATGCAGTTTTGACTATGGCGGTGGATTCTAGACTTCCTAGGAAGGAGGTGAATCCTGGTATTATTTTTGAGGGTGGAGATATGAGCCTATGGATACCCTTGTTGCGGATGCAGGCATCGTATCCATTTTATTGACTAGTTGAGAAAATGTGCATATGTGTAAATGTGTATATTATTGTAAATATTTATCGAGATAGATTTATAAAGCTCCATAGATAGTATGGTTATTTTCTGGGTGAAGGAAATGTGTATGTGTGTATCTATGGTTATTATTGTAAATACTGTAATGAGTTGTGTTATAAAGCTCCAGTAAACTATATGTTTGTCATGTTTTAGCAGATGATCATTGTAAATACTGCAACGAGTTGTGTTATAAATCTCCATGGGCAGTATGTTTTTTTTTCAACAGTCTTGTTGGTTATAGGTGTCATTGAACACCAACGACAGTGTTCCCCTAAGGGTGAGGGTTCTGTAATAGCCCTGGTCAAAATTTCATGTAAAAAGTTAATAAAGGAAAAAAATAATAACCACAGTTGATGTGACACTTATTCCAAGATGAATGTTGGGCAAAACATCCTAGTGGGTGTTCATTTAAGTTATTATGGCTAAATGAAATTGACAAAGGCAATGACAAAGGCTTTGGAAAGACAAAATGACATTTTTGGCACATTTATTTATGAAAATAATGGAAATTAGGAGAAAATGAAGGTGAAAGGTCAGATGTTGCATGTGAAGAGGAAAATGAAGGAAAATAAGAAAATAGAGGCCTCATTGATAAAAAGGCTTCTAAGGATCAGTTGGAAAAATTTTGCTAAGACTTTTTTCAGTTCAGTTTTGGAACTCCCTCATTATTCTCTCCCTTTCTCACTCTTAAACACTTAGAGTTTCTTGGATCACTTTGGCATTGGATCAAAAAAGGAAAAGAAAGTAAGAGGAAGGAAGGAGCAAGCAAGGAAGAGAAAGATCAAGCAACTACAGCATGATTCTTTGTAGGTATCAATTTGCATGTGTGTTTTCCTTGCTACATTTGGAATTCATGTTATTGCATGTGGTTTTTTTTTTGTTATGGCATGGGTTTTGCCAGGTGTGGCAATGTTTTTAGACTAGCCTTTCTATTTCTGGATAGCCATGGTGTGATGGGGTTCTCATGTTGTGGTTGAGATGGATTTCTGAATGGGCTCGAAGCTGAGTGAGGTGGATCTCTGAATAATAGAACACATGGCCTAGTAACCCCTGAACTAGACTATGGGTTACGGTAAAGACAAATTTTGGGTTACCTTGGCGGGCCTAGGAATCCTCGACTGGTGAATGGCGGGATATACGGTAAAGCCTAGAGGTGGGTGTTTTCTATTAGCCTAGTAATCTCGGGATGGGATATGCAATAAATCCTGGAGAGTGGGTCTCGGTTTAGGGCCTAGTGATCTAGTGTGGATTGCGGTAAAGCTTGAGAGACTAGGAGACAAGAAAATTACTCACAGTGTAGGTGGAGAAATTTGGTTGCATCCATGTTTGTTTGGCCTAGTGATCTGGTGGAGGTCTTGATAAAGCCTATTATTACATATTTATTTTGTTGTCTTAGTGATCCAGTGTGGATTATGGTAAATCCTAGTTTTTACTGATGAGGGTGAGGTGGTTTAGCCTTGGAATTCCCTAGTTGGTTCTTTTGGTTTGAGTCTCACACTCATGCTTGGAATATGGCATGTGGGTGAATGACTGAAGAGAGAATTGGATCAGTCATTCTATGGTTAGGTGGAACGTTGTAGTCCCATTGCGGGTTGGCTTTTACATTCATTAATAAGAGGTTCTTTCCTTGACATCTTATGTATAAATGTACTGGTTTATATGTGGATTCTATGGATGATGTATCCTTGATATTTCTGTTGTCCTTATGCTGGTTATAAGAATGTATTATGACAGTGATGATGTATGGCTCTCCTCATTTTTTGATTTGTAAATGAATGAACAATGTATCTATGACCTAATAGATGATAATGCAACTAATGGTATAAGGGATCAATGCTTCTTAGCGATTCTCAGATAAGTATGAGACCCATATGTTAAGATCTGTTATTTACTCTTGTAGATTAATATTTATGATATGTTTGATGAAATGCCTGTCATGGTTAGTAGGGGTCAAGTCAAGCCCTTGTTCAAGTAATTTCATTTGTATCATCATTCCACTATTATCTTTTTGTTCTGAAGGTGTCTTTTAGTTTTGGGTAGTGACTTGGGCTTTGGGCTTGAAAAAGTGGCTCAAATCTCGGGGATGCGGGCACAACATTGGCTAGAAAAGTCCCTAGACATTGGCATACCAAATTGTGGGAACATCCAAAGCCTCCTAGACACATGCATGCCCATATCAAGGGAGCATCCAAGGGTTTAATGGTCTAAAACTCTATTTGGTCTTAGGGGCTGACTACTTGAGTGGTTGGGATGGCTCTTGGGAGTTTTGTTGCTGATGTGGAAGGTATGTATGGTGTGTTTACATCGATTCCACTTCCTTAAGGTCACCTAGGAGGTTGAATCCCATCATAGTAACCTCTCATCACATGTTTACTCTGGATGGATGATTACTTGGGTAGATGTGGGAGGAGGATGTTATAGAGTGGTACCAGGGCATATTTCACCCCTCAAACTCGATGGACATAAGTTTTTTATGCAATTTTTCTTTTTATAGTTCTAAATTTTTTAACATAATTTTTAGTAAGAAAAATGCATTATTTACCTCTTTGTACTATTTTTCTTCATTTGTCTTGCTCCATTGTACATTTATCTTGTACATATGTATTTGCATATATATTCATTATTACATATGATACTATATGTAGTTTAGGATAATTCTTTGCAGAATATATAGTCCAACATTATTCCCTACAAGACCTTTTATGGGACCTGAACGATTTTCCTTCCTAAGACCTACTGCAGGTCCTATTCATATAGGAATGGTTCTACGTTGCCTTGTCAACTGAACTATTATCTAACCAACATGTGAGCACCTGGATCAAAATGAAGGAGGATGATGCCCATTCAGTGTGACATATGAATTTGGCGTTTCTGTCAAACTTATTCAATGATTTCCTAAATCATAAGAGGTTCTAGGATCTATTCTTCACCAAGATTATTTTTCGTTCAGATATTGCAATATTGGACAAGAAAACCACAGTGCAAATAAATGCCTAAATCTCAAAGTTTGACACAGGGTGACAATTATCTAGTTAGATTTTGCATTTGATTGAATGAGGATTGGAGTGTAAAAGTTACTTTTCAAGTTAAAAAGAAATTGTTGCAGTATTTAAATGAATTTAATTTTTGCTTCGATACTATACATCTTTCTTTAATTGTTTTGCTTGATTGCAGTTATTTTGGAGTGCAACTTAATTGATGCTAGGCATGTCGGAGTGGACTGGTTCATTATTTAATGGAAGTTTAACATTTCCGGTGGATATAAGCTTTCTTAACCATAAATATAATATATGGTTTGTACCGATTTTCTAGTTTTATATTGTATTGATTTTCTAGTTTTATATTTTGAAAAAACCAAAAAACTGCAAAAGCAAAAACAAGAGCCATGTGGGAAAAAGCAGTGGCATTTCCACCATGTGGCTCTTGTTTGTAGAATAAGAGTAATTTTCCATGTGGAATTGAATATTTTTCGAGGGTGGTTATATACCTTTACATATTTTCGGAAGTATTTAATAATGTGTCACTTGCCTATAATGGTGATTGAATAATTTTTTAATTAAAAGATATTACAATATTTTTACACTGAAGGTGTTCTCATGGTGGGTTATGGATGGGAAAATCACCTAATCATAGGGGATTGTTTTCGTCTTTGTCTGTTGAGAAAATTTTTACCACGTGTCAAAAGAAATAAATTACGTTATAGAGTTCTCCATCGACACAACTGCATTGACAACCTCTGACTCTAGCACATTGAAGGGAGACTCCATACCTCCTTCACGCGAAAAGGCATTACACCTCTTGAAGGTTTGAATCACCACCTCTTGGTAGTAGGAGGAGAAGCTTCATGATGAAGAATGATCCCATTAATTCTACTCCATCCTTGTTTCTTTCTCACTTTTACGGATCCCACACAGATGGATTCATGTCAGTTTCAAGAGTCAACGAACACTCTATCTCCAATAGGTATCTGCATTGAGGACGCAACCTTGTTCTAGTTTCAAGAGTCAACAAACACTCCATCTCCAACAAGTATCTAGCTAGCGGCTGCTGCGGGTATTGCAGAAATGAAGCAAATGTTGAAGTTTCTAAGTCTAACAATTAGAAACCCACCATGTACTTTCTGATTTATTCCTTCCTACTTGTTCTGATTAATTAACAAGTTATTTACCATGTAAATAGTGAATATAAACACAAGTACATGCTCAACACATTATAGATCATCAACTGAAGGAAACAAAAATAAGCACACAAATGACACCGTTATTTTTGGACTGATGTCCCCAAAAAACCCAATGCGGGAAAACTGGTGTGACTATCTGAGGGTTTCATTTATTAAGCAGTTTCAAAATACAATCTAGGTGCCAAATTCAGCTCACCCAATAGAGAAAAATCTCAACAGTTCCGAATTCTTCCCTCTGCGTCAACTTTCTTTGCTATTTCGGTAGTTCCTAGTAGTTCTGACTGTTCCTAGCAGTTCCGACTTCTACCCTTTGTCTCTGCTTTCCCAGTTGTTCCAACAGTTCCCGGTAGTTTCGACTGTTCTCGACAGTTCTAGCTTCTGCCCTTTGCGCCCGCTTTCCCAACTTTTCTAGTAGTTCTTGGAAGTTCTGGCTATTCCTAGAAGTTCTAGATTTTTCCCTCTGCGTTAGCTTTCCTGGTTGTTTCGGTAGTTCCTGACAATTCCGACTGTTCTCGACAGTTCCGACTTCTTCCCTATGTGTTAGCTTTCCCGTCTATTTTGACTTCTGCCCTCTGTGTTAGCTTTCCTGGTTGTTGCGCTGATCCTCCTGGCACTATCTCTACCTCTCTGCTTCTGTATTCACTTCCCCTCAACTGCAACTCTGATCACTCTCTCAACTTTCTTAGCAAACCCAGCCCCATAAAGTCAAAATCTTTATCTCTTGGTGTGTTCTCCAAGTGACCCTCAAGCCTCCTCTTATACTTTTCTTATTGAAAAATCAACGACTGAGATTAAGTCCCTAATCAATGACTAAGATTAGATTTGGCTTTATCCATGACTTTTGGACCATTCTAACACAATTTTATATTAATTCACATTAATATTTTATTTTCCCTAAGTTTAGACTTAGACTTAGGGACTCCATTAAAAATATTAATTATTTTAATATCTCCCAAATTGTTTAGAATCTGCCCAAACCCTTTCTGGGTATGGGAGATCTCATGTGCCTTAGCCTTTCCACCACTTTTTGTGGCTAGAGCACATCCGATGCTACCCAAAATCAACACTCCCTCTTAGTGAGGACTGTGCTCTAGCAATACTCTTCACTAAGTATCACTCTGATCATCCAGCATCGGTCCCTGCGATAATGCTAGGCCTGCTACCCAACATCCTCTACATTGCTGAATCCTGTACTTCTACCCATGTCCATGCCACTACTACCGCCACTATTGCATCCGTACCGTAACTCCTTCTGCATCTGTGCTGCTGCCCATGGCCCTGCCACTGCCACTGCTACATCTGTACTGCAACCCCTCTCATCATGCTGCATAGTGCTGCCCATAGCACTACCACTACTAACTGTTGTACTACAACTCAGTTGCTGAGAAGTAAGTAACTGATATCCCAAATCTGACATCTCCATCAAGCTAGAAACACTCCTGATGCTGAGGCTCCCTCTTTCACTGACAAGTGCTCCCTCTCTGACCTCTGCATTTCTACAACAACTCCAAGCATCTCGCACTATTGCACACCTCTTTTTTCCATCTTGCACTGGTGCAACACTCCCGTGCCTCTCACACTGTTGCAGCCTGCTAGCCTCATGTTGTCATGGGAAACCTGCACTGTAGCTCCCTCTGTCGCTCCATCTGCATCCGTCTTTACTGACATCGCTAGTACTGCTACTCCTCTTCGGGGTTCCTGTAGCAAGGTCTAATCCAAGGGGTTGGGTACCTCGAGGATCTTGCCCCTCATCGCCTGTAGTCCTATTGACTACAACTCGATGTCTCCCCACTTCTTCTGAAGTGGTACATGAGCACTCATGGCACATAGAACAGATAGGATCCTAGACTTCCAGATGACAAAGTTGGATGCCTCATCCAACCTATCCTGATCCCTCAGCCCATTCATGGCCATCTCTCTGCTCTTCTTGTCAACTCCTCCGAGTCTCTCTACTTCCTGCCTGGAAGTTCTTTGTTCGACTCTTGCTGAGTCTACTTCCTACCTGGAAGTTCTCTGTTTGATTCCTGCTAAGTCTCTCTACTTCCCATCTGGAAGTTCTCAGTTTAGCTCCTGCTGAGTCTCTCTACTTCCTGTCTGGAATTTCTCTTCTAGACTGCCTCTGATTCCTGATTTCCCTCCTGGAAATCCTTCTGCCAACGTCAAGTTTCCCGTCTCCGATCTGTGCAACAACAACACTCATCTAGATTTGTTGGCTAGAAGTCTGCCTTGGCAGCAACTCCCTCTACATTGGCCTTGCCCTGTTAGGTATTGTTCTGACTACAGTACCCCACCAGATCCCCTCTGCAACTTACCCACAACCTCCTAAACCCCAGAAAATTGAAGTTTAGAGCTCTTAGGCTCTGCGTAATCCCAGCACCGGCAAATCCTCCTCCTCAGCCAACTGTGCCAGCCCTCCTAGCCTCTGTGTGGCTTTGCATGATCTTGCCTTTGCCTCCCTTAGCCTCTGCGCTGCCTCTTCCTGGCTCAATCTTGATGATGCGGGCACTACGTCACCCCTTCCTTGCTGCTACTCTGCTAGGAACAACTTCTGTCACTCGGGACAACAGTTTTTTGCTGCTGTTGCTCTGCTTGACTGATGTCCTCAGTTCTCCTGTGATCTGCAACCACCCTCTGATACCATGTTGAATTTTCTAAGTCTAACAGTTAGAAACCCTCCATGTACTTTCTGATTTATTCCTTCCTACTTGTTCTGATTAATTAACAAGTTATTTACCATGTAAATACTGAAAATAAACACAAGTACATGCTCAACACATTATAGATCATCAACTGAAGGAAACATAAACAAGCACACAAATGACACTGTTATTTTTGGACTAATGTCCCCATAAAAAACCAATGCGGGAAAAATGGTGTAGCTATTTGAGGGTTTGATTTATTAAGCAGTTTCAATATACAATCTAGGTGCCAAATCTAGCTCACTCAACAGAGAAAATCTCCGCAGTTCCGGCTACTACCCTCTGCGTTAACTTTCCTGGCTATTTTGATAGTTCTCGACAATTCCGTCTTTTCACGACAGTTCTGGCTTTTGTCCTCTGTGCCAAATTTCCCGGCTGTTTGGGCAGTTCCCAGTAATTCGGGCTGTTCCTGGCAGTTTTGGCAGTTTCCGGCAGTTCCGGCAATTCTCGGTAGTTCTGGCTTCTGCCCTTTACATCATCTTTCCTGACTATTTCGATAGTTCCCAGCAGTTCCCGATAGTTCCGGCTGTTCTGACAGTTCCCGATAGTTTTGTTTGTTCCTGACAGTTCCGGTTCTGCCCTTTGCGTCAACTTTCATGGCTATCTTTGAAGTTCCGGCTTTTGCCCTCTGCGTCAGCTTTCCCAGCTGCTGTGATGATCCTCCCGGCACTATCTCTGCCTCTCTACTTCTTTATTCACTGCCCCTCAGCTGCAACTCTGATCACTCTCTCAACTTTCTTAGCAAACCCAGCCCCTGGAAGTCGAAATCTTGATCTCTTGGTGTGTTCTCCAAGTGACCCTCAAGCCTCCTCTTATACTTTTCTCGTTGACAAATCAACGCCTGATATTAAGTCCCTAATCAATGGCTAAGATTAGATTTGGCTTGATCCATGACTTTTGGACCATTCTAACACAATTTTATATTAATTCACATTAATATTTTATTTTCCTTAAGTTTAGACTTAGGGACTCAATTAAAAATATTAATTATTTTAATATCTCCCAAACTGTTTAGAATCTGCCCAAACCCTTTTTGGGTATTGGATATCTCATGTGCCTTAACCTCTCCACCAATTTTCATGGCTAGAGAACATCCGATGCTACTCCAAATAAACGACAAAGCTTGTCCGTTTGTGGATGTAAATGCTCTAAATGCTTTTGGAGATGTATGCTTCAAAAATACCATGTCTCCCCTCATTCTTGTATGGGTAGCCATGTATGTTCAGAGAAGTGCACCTTTTGCATTGAGGAAGTAGAGAATTTTTTTAAAGAATGCAAGATTTGGCAGGACATGATGGCCCCCATGACTTTAAAAAGAAACATCACACCTGCGATGAAATTTGTGACTTGTTTAAAAATTCATCCAATTGTAATAAGTCATGTTCTATTAAAGGTTGGGCATGAGGTTCCCCACAAGTGTAATTCTCCCCAACATATGTGCAAGAAAAAATGTTTTCTTCTTAGTTGCCAAAATCCTTGTGTTATCCCAATTGAGTTTGGGTATCATGATAGGCATGCTTGCTATGAAAGATATTGTCAAACCTCATGTCTCATGAAGGACTGTATAAGGACATGTGGTTATAAGGACCATTTTCAGGATATTAATCATGATTCCAAACATCTATGTGGGAATGAGCATCCGTTCCCTAAAAAATGCAAGGTACATGAAATATGTCATATTTTTACCAAGTTAGTTTGCCAAAAAAGGCATTTCCATGGGCGTAGCGGGTCTTTGAGTATGAGCATGTATAAGAGAAGAAAAATCTACGAAAGGATTGTTGTGTCCCATTACCAACCTTCAAGAGGAACCATGAAGGACCCCATGTTCTTACAACTAATGAAAATGTTGCACATTATTGTGAGACAATATGTCATTCTTGTGGAGGAAATAATGGGCCAGGGGATACTCTATATTACGTTGACAGAATGAAGCAACAAGAGTCGAGGATGATTCTTCATACCATAATTTTTGGGATTGATCCTACATTCAATATTCTCAAAGAAATGGCCAATATTGGCAATGGAACATTTCAACTTACTCTTAATGAAGTGAAATTAGCATGAAAATTTGAAGACATAGTGACAAGCCTTAAGCCCAAAGTTGTAGCCTTAATGTAGGGATGCACCAGGTATTTTAGACTACTCTTCCCCGGTAGAAATCCTACTTGACATGCTAGCTTTTGTTTTTTGGTTAGACCTATAGATATTTTTTTTGTTAAATCTATGCCCTTATGTCACAATTATTATGTTTTATTTAATTGGCGTAATGTGGTATGGTTGTTTAGTTTTATTCGAGAATGAATATAGAACCTATGACAACTTATGAGATACATGGTAACTATGTAAATCATCTAAGCTATACCCAAAGTTCATATTTTCTCTAATGAAGTATTCATATTGTCATGTTTCATTGAATTTTTCATAAATATTGTTTTTGTCAGGCTAGGTAGTAACTCCACAAAATTCAATTCATATTATTCCTTCAAGTTGGTCTTTATTATATAAATGAGGGAGATTGTTCACTTCATCTCCCGATGACTGTTCATATTTCTTATTATCTATTTACATTAATTATATTTATTCACCCAATCCTGATGATTAGGTGTCAACATTCCCCCCCTTAATTTGAAGGGATGTTGGTGAGTCCAAGCATCATTCTGTATCATTCAAGCTTTTCTCTTCCAAGCACTTTGGTGAAGATGTCTGGAATTTTCTCATTAGTGGAACAATGATGGAGATGGATTGTTTTGGCCTCAACATGATGTCGAATCAGATGATATTTAGTATTGATGTGCTTCATTCGATCATGGAACTTTGGGTTCTTCGCCAACTTTATTGCAGAGGTTGTTTGTCAATCAGAGTGGAGTTGTTTTGTACTTGTTTACCTGGCAAATCTTAAGAATTCCTGAGCCACACATTTTTTTGTTGCTCAGCTGCTGCCACGATTCTGCTTCTGTTGTGGAATCTGTTGGAACTGATTGTTTGCGTGATCTCCAGGAGATAGCTCCTGATCCAAGACTCATAGCATATCCTGAAGTAGATACCCCAGTTTCTTTGTCTCCATCAGAGTCTGAATCAGAGTATCCGATCAAATTGAAGTCGTCCACCTATGTATACTTGATTCCAAAGTCTTGAGTTACCTTCAAGTACCTTAGAACTCTTTTTGCAGTAGACCAATGTCCTTCACAAGGATTTTGCATAAACCTAGAGAGGATTCCAACAACAAACGAAATGTCTGGTTTGGTAGTAGTTAGGTAGTTGAGACTTCCTACAAGCTGTCTATACTTTGTTGCATCCTCAAATTATTTTCCTTAAATAGATGTGAGCTTTAAGTTTTGTTCCTTTGGAGTAGTAAGAGGATTGCATTCTGTCATGCCAAACCTATTCAACAGATCTCCAATGTATTTCTTTTGAGAAAGAAATATGGACTTCAGATGTTGAGTTACTTCAATACCAAGATAGTAATGAACATAGCC
>APFE030030325.1:54778-65617 GCA_000404065.3 Pinus taeda | reverse complement strand
CCTTTTGCCACAAGCCTAGATTTGTGCTTGTCAAGTGAGCCATCAACTTTATACTTGCTCTTGTAGACCAACTTGCAGCCAATTGGTTTGGTTCCTAATGGAGATCAACCAGCTTCCAAGTGTAGTTATTTATGAGGGCATCATACTCCTTTTGCATCGCTTCTTTCCATTCATCATTAGAAGTAGCTTCTTTGAAGAAAGTTGGTTCAAAATATGTAGACAAGTTCAATTCACAATCATAAGAAACATCCATATCAACATGTGAATTAGAGTCATCTACATCACCTCCATTTTGCCGGTTTGAATTTCTAGTTCCTATCTTTCCAACCTCATCAGGATGAACACTTTCAAGTGTCTTTGTCAGTCACTTTGGGGGACCTTTCTCAGATGGTCCAAGCTGCTCCGTTCATTGACTTGGGACTGAATCAAGATTGAGTCTCCCAATTCTATCAATCACATCACTTAAAGCATCATCTGTTGTTGGAGTTTCATGCGGGGGAGAGAGTTCTTCAGAAGAAGATTCCACATGTTGATCTAGTATAGGAATCCCCCCTCCAAGATGTGGAATCTGATTATCAAATTATTGAAATGATTTTGCATTTGCAAATCTATCCAAGCGATCAAGTTGCCGCTCAACAACATTGTCAGTTTTGGATGATTTAAGAAAAATTACATCTCTAGATACAACAAACTTTTTTATTGACTTCATCATAGATACAATATGCTTTGGAGGTGTTTGAATACCCTAGGAAAATACATTTACGACTTCTTGCACCAAGTTTGTTTCTATGTACCTTTGGTATCAAGGCATAACAGGTGGAACCAAAGACCCTGAGATGCTTTACCGAAGGAACGTGCCCATACCACATTTCATAGGGAGTCTTGTTTCTAATAGCATTAGATGGACATTTATTCTTTATATATGCAACACATAGAACAACATCAGCCCAAAACATTATTTTTACATTTTTGAAGAAGAGCATGGAGCGTACCATATTTAAGATTTTCCTACTCATTCTTTCAGCTACACCATTCTGTTGGGGATTATAAGGTACAGTCGTTTGATGTTTGATCCCATGTTGGCAAAGATAGTTTTCAAATTCATTTGATGTGTATTATTTTCCATTATTAGTGCGAATAGACCCAATATGAGATTGTGCATCATTTTCAATCCATTTATGAAAGTTCTTGAATGTTTCAAAAAGCATCAGATTTGTTCTTCAATAAATAAACCCAACACATTTTGGTGTAGTCATCAATAAATGTCATCATATATTTATTTCCATTTGTAGAAGGAACAAGCATTGGACCACATAAATCTGAATGAATAAGTTCAAGTTTTCTATGTTCTCTTGAATGTGAATCATGAAAACACTGTTTGCTATGCTTTCCTCGAATGCAAGCACCACATTGCTTAAATTTCCTAGGAATTGTAGGCAAACCAGCAACACCATTTTTCTTCAACAAGTGGAGGCTTTCATAGTTCAAATTTCCAAATCTAGCATGCCATAATAAACTTGATGGAAGTGTACCTTCTTCATAATGAGAGTTATATGCAAAATGTTGTGCACGAGCAGAGGTGCCTTGTAGCTTGAGAAGCCTTTCTTCTTCTATTCCCCTCATGACAAGTGAGTGGTCAGATGCTTTTCTCACCTCAAGCTTGCCATCAAACATATGAATGGAGTGACCTTGCTGGTAGATGTGGACCAAGGACAACAAATTTCTCTTCAGCTGTGGAAGATATAGAACATGATGTAGAAGAAAGTTTGGAAGGCCAGGCAATTTAAGCCTAATTGTGCCAAGCCCTGATGGCTTGATTTTTTATTGGTCTGCAAAGTATACTGCTCCATCAACATTGTCAGTAAATTCTTCAAAAAAATCTTTTCTATGAGTCATGTGCTAAGTTGCTCTTGAATCAAGCAACCAATCATTTTTCCAAGAAGCAAGTGAAGCATTAAATAAATCTTCATTTACTCCAATATTACATTGTGCCACAACATAGTGAGCAGATTCAGGTGCTTTACCTTTGTTTGTATCATTAGTTTTACCTTTGGGTTGATTTCTTTGCTGCTTAATTTTGTCCCAAGGTAACTTGCATGTAGAGGAATCACGTGATCCATTTCTTTTGCAGCATATGCTGTGCAAATTTGCCTTTTCTCCTTGAGAGTGTTTGCCCCCCTACCTCTGGAATATCTTCCTCTTCCTATTTGACCACCTCTTCCTCTGAAAGAATCTTGAGCATCATGCTTTTCTTTATGAGCAAGGCACACAACCTCTTCAGAAGATTTAGGGGCTATCTTCTTTCCAAAAGATTTTTCTCTTTCAACAAATTTTTTTACAAGAGAGTCAAAGGTAATATCTTTAAGATTTCCATTTGCTTGTAATGACTCAAGATAATTGGAGTAAGTAGGATAAATTTCCTTGAGAAAAGTGATAAGAGCAATATTCAAATCAATCTTAGTGGCTTGGATATCATGCATTATAGACTTTACTTCGGATGCAAGAGAAAGAGGATCATTATTTTGCAATTCAAGAGTGAAGAGTTTAATCATGAGTTAAACAACTTCAAGTGCAGAATGTGAGTCATAGAGTTCTTTCAGCTTTTGTAAGGCTTCGAAAGCAGTTGAAAATGGCGTAATATGGTGACTCACCTCTTCACTTAAAGATACTGCAATTAATGCATAGGCTTTTATGTTATTGTTTTCCCAAATGGCGAGCTCTTTGTCTGGTGTAGGTTGTTCTGGCTGTTTGTCTCCATCTCCAATACACACTCCTTTCCACAACTCATTGAAAATGAGGGTGCGTTTCATCATCCAGGACCACTCAGGATAGTTCTCCTTGCTAGTGAGAACTATTCCCACAATGGATATGATTGAATGCATATTTTAACAAAAACTTATGTTGCAAAATTTTAGTCCTAATGGGAAAGAATATAATTCTAATATGATTGGACATCAAATACCAAGCCGAGGTATGGTGAGTGTAAATATATGGGCAACGTAAATATATGGGTGAATTTACGTAATACAAGAACTGTGTAATATTGGAGCAGCGTTAAAGATAAGCCAACACATTAATACGGAGAAATGTTAAACACTCTCCAATGTGGATCTCCTTGCAGCGTTAATCATATAGATAAGAAATGGTGGTCATGGAGACATTCAATGATTAAACACTCTGTATGAACCATAAGCAGTGTGCAGTCAAACTCATAGTCATGATTTGTAGAGTTTATACATTCTAAAGACAATCGAACAACATAGTTCCAATGCCCATATTAATATTTACATGACATATAAACCAACTCAACACATAATTAGTTATACGACAATGCATCACTTCACTCGCTCAAATAATTGAGAGTGCAGGTGATGATGATTTTCACAAACCAATGCAGCAATGATGACAATGTATATCAATGTATATCAAGAGCCTCCAAACACTCATTCCTCTAGCATTCAAAAGACTTCGATGGCAAGTGTTAACAAAATATGGGACAACACTCCAGAGTAAGAGACACATGCTTGCGTTAATAATTGTATAAGTAATGTACTTGGGGCTAATTAATGGCAACCAGATTGCTGATCATCATAATTTTTTTTGGCCTTTTGACGGCTGCAGGACTGAGGTCCTTCAAGTGAGACAGAGCCACATTGGCATTTTCAGGGCGCCTGCAATGGGGATTCAATAAAATTGATGAGTTGATGGGAATTGAGATGATCGAACAACCCTAATTTTGTCTGACGACTATTGGAGACAGACAGAGGAGGGTTATAGTGAAATATGGCATACATTATACAAAATGTCACTGTCAGAGTCCGCGATTCTAGCCCTAAGGGATGTGTCAACTGCTAGGAGAGAAGATGGAAGAGAGCCTAGAGAGTGCAGAGAGTCCAGAAAGCGCAAAAAGGACAATTATGCACAACCTAGGGAGTGCAGAGGGAAGATAATGTTAGAGATTTGTAGTAGCGACTGTGGAGGGGGTAGTGGACAGACTACAAGAAAATGGCAAAAGGGAGTTACAAGACTAGAAGGAGATGCCAAAAATGGAGCTAGCTCTGATACCATGTCAGGCCAGGTAGTAACTCCAAAAAATTCAATTCATATTATTCCTTCAGGTTGGTATTTATTATATACATGAGGGAGACTGTTCACTTCATCTCCCGATGATTGTTCATATTTCTTATTATCTATTTACATTAATTATATTTATTCACCCAATCCTGATGATTACGTGTCAACAATTTTTTTTTGGGACATTTTACAATTGTTCTTATGAACTTGCAGTTGTTAAATTAATAGTTAATATGTTAGATGCACATTGTTTGAAATCAGTTAATCTAAACTACAAGTGAATGTTGCATAATGAACACTTAGTTCTATTCCACCACAAGTGAAATGTTGCATAATGAGTTGTTAGTTCTATTCGATGGAATAGTGAAACATTTGTTCATTTTATCGTGCAAATGTATCTCAATTATGATATAACATAATTTTCCAAATAAAAACCTTCATTCCCTTCATTCACTTATAATTATTTCAGGAAAGGATAGATCTAATAGCATTGATCGGTGAGGCAAGGGTCATGTTAGATGTTATTTTGGAAAATTGTTATTTCTATTAGTGGAATAGTATAATAGTTAATGTGCATCAGATTGTTGTGTCCTGTAATAAGACCCTCCTGCTCTTCGTCAACAAAGAGGGTCGTTTCTTTCTCATCAACCTCCATTGCAACATCTCCTTGGACTAAATTTCCTTCAAGAACAAACCTAGAGCCATTTTCTGCTCATCAACCTCCATTGCAGTGTCACCCTACATTGGATTTCCTTCAAGAATGAACCTCATCAGTATCATTGTTGCCATCATTGCCCTCTTTTGTTGATCAATAGGAGGATATTATATGGAATTCAACAGTAGGAGCTATTCTTCCCTTTGTAAGTCGCCCCTCACGAAAATTCGCCCACTGACTTCCCCTCAAACAATGGTCCCATCAACATGGGGTCCATGCGGAGAAGCACATTATTATTATCACTATTAGAGCCGAAAATCCCATGCATATAAATTCATTCAATCTGATTTAATACCATTTGGATTCAACACATATGCTTGTAATTGTATGTATTGTTGCAGTCTATTAATTCTACCAGCTTCAACACATGTGCTTGTAATTGTATGCATTGTTTCAGTCTATATTAATTCTATCTCAAAACAACTGCATTAGATAAAAAAGAACCGGCGACCAAAAAAAAAAAGAAATTTTCAAAGAGATAACGATGAATATTTGTGCAGACCTCTGTCGAGAAAATCATCAAGAAATGCATTATATAGCCATCTAGTCGGGGAAGGAATACGTGATTCATTGGGCACTTACACTTGGGGTATTGATTGTTGATATTGTGTTTTATGTGTGTGATTGATCAATGAAATTAGATTTGGTTTTTCTGGAAGAGTGTCCCTCATTTCACCTTTGGAAGAGCGTCCCTCTTTTCCAATTCCACCTCCTCTATTGTTGTTCCCATTCCTCTTGCTCCAACATTGGACTCTATCGAAGGAATTGAGGACTATCTCTTTCTAAATATTGAAAACACCTTCCTAAGTCCCAACAACAACCTAATTATGATCATTAGTCTTTCTGTCCAAAATTCTCGGCCTTCAATTTTATTTGAAACAAATAACATGACTGTAGACAGAGTGAACATTGCTAACCCACCCCTCATGTCAGATTTTAATTGGAGGGAGACATTTCTCTGAGATGTGGAGTCCTTCTCAAATATTTGTATATGCTTTACTAATGTCTTTGAGTAGCTTTAGATATCTATCATCTACATATTCTTATCAATAAGCAATTTAGTTCCTCTCAAAGAAATTACTAATGATGTTTGCATTGGAGAGTTTGAAAAATCTTATGTGCATGCATTTAGCAGTGTCCTTTGCAGGGAAAATTTTAAGAACCCCCCTAAATTTATAAGTATAATAAATGGGCGAATCTCCATGGTATATAGGAAAAATGGAAGGCGATTTTATCAATAATATAATATGTATATATAATTTTTTGGCGAATCTCTCACTAGGCATGGCGAATATTTTACTTAATTATAAAATCTTGTAAGATCTTCGTATTACCATGGGTTATCATAAAGAGCTTAAAAATTACTATTAACAATTTATAAAAATTAATAAAATTAATAGTTGATTTTTTTATTTTATTTTTTATTTTAACCAAGCTAAAATGTTTAACATACATTCAATTACAACATCCATTTTTGCTCTTGCCCCGGGAGGGATCAAATATTTTTTCACTCTATGCTAGTTTGCATATCACGATATTTGATACCTTTGGGGGGTTACTAGATCCAGAGTAATGATGGATCTATGCTGGTTTAATTCCCCCATTTAAATAGGCTACATTCCAGGTGAATAACATGGGTCAATACCACGTGTCATTTTGGTGAATACCATGGGTCAAGACCATGTGTCATTTTTATTTTATTAATACTAATATTAGGGTTAATAATGTTTTTTGCATGGTATTAATAACAATCTATTGTTGGAATCCGACGAAAAAATTTGTGGCGCAAATCTTGATTTGTGCTTATTTGAATTGCCTTTTTGATTGCATATATATATTCAACACCCTCGAAAACCCTTCAGGCACTTTGACTGTAAAGAGTTCACCTGTCAAACTTGTGATATCAATGAATCTCCGTTGAATTCTAAACAAATTTGTTTAGAAAATAAACAAGAAAGCTTTCAAAAAATTCACACTTAAAGACTACTTGGCTAAATTTGACATTTTCCTGTATATTTTTTTTAACTGTCATTTACTAACATTTTTAAAATCTGCACACCATTAATGATATTTAATTAATTTTTTAGAACATCAATTTGATAGGGATATTTAAAATTGGCATAGATGGCCTTTTCACGACATTTTTTTTGGTTATTTTTAACCTAAATCTGATAGAGGCTTTTAAAAAATTGAGTTTAAATTGTCTAATCTATAAAGTGACCCAACACATATTTTTAAAAAACTTGAGTTTAAGTTGTTTAATCTATAGAGTGCTCCATAGATTGCAATCACGTTTTTTCATGTATTTCACAATTTTCGTGTAGTAGAGTCCATTGAAACTATGCAACATGGGTACTCATTGGATGAAAATTAAATTATGCATCCAACGAGTGCTCCCAGTTAAAATTTGAGTAAAATAATAGGGAGATAAGTTGAAAATATGATTTGAAAAAGTAGCTTTTTCTTTTTTCCCTCCAAAACTTAATGAGGTAATCTAATCTTATTTTATTGTTTCCACTATTATTCTATAATATTCCTTAGGAGGCCCATTTTAGACCTCAAAATTTCTCTAATGATACATAGCTCTATATTATATCTCTAGTGAATTACAAGAGGTTATATTATTGAAAGTGTTGGTAATGTGCTCTACAAGTGCAAGGGGCTATGAGTACACGGACAAAATATTGGAGAGAAGGAATTGTAAGTTGAAGTAGAAGAGGTTTTTGGTCAACATATTTTAGAATGTCGTTAGAAATGACAACATTGAATATCTAGAATACAATGTTGTGGTATAAATGTTCCGAATTATATTTTTTCATAAGTTGGGAAAAACCAAAAAAGTCATCAAAATCATGTTTGACACATGAAACATGTTGAAAATGGGTATACTTGGGCATCCAACCAATTGATAGTTATTTTATCAACCATACTACAACAACTGGTAATTTAAAGGAATGAGTAAGTATTCCTTCAAGGTTAAGTTGTACCTTTAATGATATCAATGAATGCACATGAGTTATGAATTCCAAAGAAGTGTATGAATAAGGCAGAGAACTACTACTGCAATATGATTTGATAATTTTTTTTAGAAATATGTACAAGCTCTCTTGATGGAAACAATCAAATAGTTGAGTAGTACACTTGCCATTCAAAGAGAATAATGGTGGAATCCTAAATCTTTCATGTAAAGGAGAGGGTAATAATGAAGAACGTCTTGACTTGGAGCTAATCTGAGCTATTGACATTAAAATGTATGAGTTCCATAGATTTTCTGAAATAGTTGCAACATTATTTTGAATAAATTCTGTAGGGAAATGATGTTCCCTTTCAATTTGTTTGATAAGAAACTGAAAAAGATGTAATGATTGACTATGTGACGGTTTTGAAACAAATTTAGTAACTCCCATAAATCACATATTGAAATGATGTTATTATAGAGAAACTAACATTGTTTGATCGTGTGTGAATGTAGATTTTAGGTAGAGTTTCTTGAGCATGGCATGGGCTGTAATCTCATGATGCAAGTTGAAACTATTACCACTTGCAAGGTGCCAAATGTTATGAGAAGAGTCTCTTTGTCGTGAGACTTAGCTTCTATATGAAGCAAGTTTGGAAAATACAAATTTCTGATTGAAAATTTTATGATAAATCACACGGGAATTGTATGCATGTGATATAGGTGAGATGATGCATCTATCCAAGGAGGATAGAAGATGAATTTAAAATAGGGTGGCCCAACGGAAGACTTGGAATATTCCATGTAATGCTTGTTTAGAGGGATATGGTGAATGGCCAAATAGCTAAAGAATGATAAGCAAAGAGTCTAATAATAAGGCCATTAAAGTGAAATTGGACCCTGGGACTAGAGGATCTTGATAAGATTTAATGACCAAGGAAGAGGATTTCTTGGACATCAAAATGGTGAGTATTTTGTAAGAAGGGGAGACTTGTCACACACTCACCAAATAAGGAGTGTGAATGAGCACATTCAATTGCAAGAAGTGAGCTAAACTTGTTACTTGTGAAAGCCTGATGAAGCAAAGGGTAACCATACAAATAAGTATTGTCTTTAAATAAATAATTTATCTAGATTTGTAAAATTTAAGAATATTCTTATGCTTAGAAAGAGATTTTGATACACCAATTTATTGGTAAGTGTTGTGGGATTTCCAAAGGTGAAAAAGTGACCAGGATGAGCAAAAGAAAATACCATTGCTAAAGTAGTGGAATAGACAAAGAAGATGAAGAATGATGTTAATAAGAAGGAGCAAGGATGTTGGTGCAACTGAAAGGTAGTAGTCCATAGATTGTTGCAATGAACAAAAGGCACTTGAGAGGGTGAAATGTTACTAAGGATAACACCTAAGTTGGTGTGAACACTAAGGATGGTGGTCCTTTGAGGGGGTTGGGGATTGTGACATCCTTTTCTAATCCCCAAATTTTGTAAATGTAATGAAAGGATGATAATGTTGGAGGGTCAACATGGATGTATTTCCAAGACTATATGATGCAAGTATACTATATAATTAAATTATAAATTTGATAATGTTGAAGAGAGGACCAACACATATGGATCCCAATGCCTAAAAGGATAGCTTGCTTGAGGAATTTAGTAAGGGAGATTGGGAAGTTTCCTATCTTCCCTAATTTAATTATTTTGACCCCTGTTATTCTAGTTGAACCACCTAACTACCAAAGTAGTTATGAGAGGAAGGGGGATGAAGTAGTAGATCTTCCCAAGCATGGGATACATACATGATGGAAGAAACCTAGTTGAATCCATAGCTTTATAAGGGGAACCTAAGATTCTCTCATGTGAAGCAATGCTCATGGGGAGAAAGATATAATCAAATTTTTAGAGTTATTCATACTGAGTAGAGTTTGTTGGATTGTGCAAATTTGAGACCAAGATTGAAAAGAGACTAGAACCCTTGTGAAATTGTGAACCTAATACACATGACACTATGAACCTATAAAATTGTAACTAGATGTTAGATCATAAAGTCTAAGATTGAAGTGTGTTAGCTAAGGAAACTAGAGAAAGCCCTTGGCTTGAGTTAATTGACCTAAAAATAAGTCTATTATCTAGTTGTTTTGTGCAAGAAAATTATTGAAAAGAGGGAGGATCACAAAGGGAATCAGAGGAAGTGGTGAAGGGTCTCCCTTGATCTTGTTTCGGTGCCTATTGTTCATACCTTTCTATGTGAATATGCTAGCCGTGTCAGCTAAGGAAACTAGTGAGGAACCCTTAGACTGAGTTTGGTAAACCAAAAATAATTTTCTTGTGAGGGAGGATCATTGAGGGAACCACAGAGAGCATTGAAGGTGTCTCCCTTTTCATTGGTGGGTGCCTCATGACAAAATATCGTTGTGAGTATAAACTAGACCTAATGCTTGAGAGATAGTACTCCTATTTCCTATTTATGTAAGTGAAGGTGAATGAAACTCATACTCTATCCCTAAGTTGACCCTTTGGTTGAACTCCCTAAGTGAAGAATCCTTTAGACATTGAATCCAACATAGGGGTGGCTAGCTGCATGAAATTTGTAGTATGTTATGCCTACATTTAGGTGGAGAGTGGCTCTCCCTTCTTCAATTTCCAAAAAAATCAAGTGAAATAGTTAAGTGTGTCTCTTCCTTGTAAATGAAATGAAAATGTTGTTCATTGATCTTGGTTTTAATGCTATGCTAGTTTATTTTTCCATGTATGAAATGGCAAGCTAAAAGCTATTTTTGTTTCATATTGGATATGTATGACGAAAGTGCTAAATAATTAACATGGATTACTTAAATATTGATATGCATTCCTTTTATGAATAAGAATGCTATATGTAATGGGATCCTTTGATTATGTTTTTTGGGATCATTGTGCACTATATGTTCATGGATTGAGAAGATAACATTGGTTGTAATGGATGCTTTTACCCATTATTCTATGAATGTTGTCATGTTAAGATACTATATATTGTAATGGTGAAGTGAAGCTAGTATGTTGGTTAGCTTAATGCTCCTTATGTAATGGGAGCATTTAATTATGTTGTTTGGGATCA
>APFE030030325.1:44778-49778 GCA_000404065.3 Pinus taeda | reverse complement strand
ATAACTAGCCATGCCCGGGTTTCCTTTTGAGGCCCCATCAATATTGAATTTCATAAAACCTTGAGGGGGAGGTTGCCAGAAATCCTTATCAGCAATTATGTGATTTTCATTTTTGTTTTTTCCCTTTGGGGTGAGCATTTGCAGACCCAACTGTATTAGTATCTGCACATCAGAATCTTTAGGTTGGTTCTCAGGGGGGTTATTAATGAGGGTTCCTACTGTCTCATTGAGCTGTCTTAAAATCTGTGCCATGATGCTCTGGGAAGAACCTTTCCTATTTTTGAATATTCTGTTGTTGCATTCTTTCCAGACATCCCATATTAGAAATATTGGAACTAAAGCCCAAGATTTGTTGACTATTTCATTATCAAAGAAATTTTTCCTCCACTTCTTTAAGGTGTTGGTAATGCTACCCATGTCCCTGTCTGTTTGTCTGAATATTGAAGCAATCCAATTCCACAATGTGGATGTGAATGGGCAGAGGTTGAGAAGGTGATCCATAGTTTCTTCTTGTAATTCACATAGCTGACATTTAGATGGACCAGCTACCCCTCTTTTCCTAAGGTTTTCCCAGGTTAGAATTTTTTTATGCTGCACTAACCACATGAACAGTTTGATCTTCATCCAACTTTGGTTCTGCCATAGGTCCTTCCTTACCTAATCAGGGTTTTGAAAGTCAAGCCCAAGGGCTATGCGCTTAGCCTCTTTGAGGTTAAAGGTGCCTCCATTGTTATTGCCCCATCTCAGCTGGTCTGAATCTGCTGATATCATAATCTTTCTCTGTTCCAGGATAGTTGTTAGAGCTTATGGCTGTGCCTTCAAGGGGAGTAATCATTGTATACCATATTCTTCCATATCCTCCATTTTCCCTCGCTTTTTTCCTGATCCCAGAAGTCATTTACTCTGAGTAACCTTTTGTTGTCAGTATCGTTCTTGAGATTTGTAAATTCTTCTCTTAACAATTTGGGTTCCTGTTGCCACTTATCCTCCCGAAACCATGCAAGGTTTCCATCTCTAATTTCCCAAAAACTGTATTTATGAACAATGGCTCTATTCTCCCAAGCTTTGTTCCAAATGTGGGAGCCTTTGATGATCCCAAACATTCTAATGTGATCCTCGTCTTGCCAATTGTTTGCATATTTCTATTTCCAAATTTGGGCCTAAGGGGAAGTTGATTCTTTTAACCATCTCCACCATAGTTTTTCCCCCAAAACTTTGTTTAGCACTTCAGGATCATCCAGTCCCAAACCTCCATGTGACTTAGGTTTACAGATTTTTTCCTAGGCTACCAAAGCCCATTTTTTTTCTCTTCCCCTTTGCCCCAAAGAAAATTTATTTGGATATTTCTGCATAGTTGCATGACTCCTTTAGGACCTAGAAGGGCTAAAAACATAAAGATGGGGACAATTTGTAGGACAAATTTTGTGAGCACTAGTCGTCCTGCTAAGTTCAAAGACCTACTTGTCAATTTCCGTATTTTGTCTTGTAGCTTATTAATCACAGGCTCCCACACCGTCTTGCTTAGAGGTTTATTAGTTAGTGTTACTCCCAGATATTTGGAGGGTATCATATCTCTTTGAAAGCCTAGAATTCTAGATATATTTCTCTGAATAGCAATGTCAGTATTAAAAAAGAAAATCTTTGATTTGGTAAGGCTTACCTTTGTGCCCGCAGCCATAGAAAAGTATTTCAGGATTTGTTTGTAGGCTAGAGCTTCCCTGACCATAGGTATACCCTGTAGCATAGTATCATCCACAAATTGTTAATGGGTCAAAGCATCTCCGTTCATGGTGAGTTTAAGACCCTGAATTTTTCCTTCTACTTTGGTAGATTTGATAGCTTTGCCTAGCCCTTCCATCATGAGAATAAAGAGGAAGGGTGAGAGAGGATCTCCTTGTTTGAGCCCTCTCGTCGGATTAAAGGGCTTTGATGGTGAACCATTTACCAAGATTGCAAAACTAGAGGTAGTTACAAGGGCCATCACCCATATTACCCAGTTATGGTCAAATCCATATGCTATAAGAACTCTCCTTATGTATGCCCAACTTATCTTATCATAAGCCTTTTCTAGGTCCAGTTGCATAATCATTCCCGCCTACCTATTGCTTATCAGTGAGTGAACCACCTCATGTGCTTGAATGATATTGTTGAGAATTTGTCTGCCTTCCAAAAACCCCGTTTGTTACTTAGATACAAGAGTTGGAAGAAGGGGTTTAAGCCTGCTGGCTATTATTTTGGAAATTATTTTGTACACCACATTGCATAATTTTATTGGTCTGAATCTGTCTGGTGTCATAACATTATCCTGTTTTGGAATTAAGGATATGAAAGAGGTATTGAGCACCTTCAAAACAATTCTATTTTCCTAGAGTCCTCCACCACATCGAGGATATCCTGCTTGATTATTCCCCAACATGCTTTAAAGAAGTCAATGTTAAAACCATCCAGACCTGGTGCCTTCCCATTTTGCATTTCTTTGATGACTTCGCTGACCTCCTCTTCACTCACAAGCCTGCTTAGATTATAATTGTCTTCTCTTGTCACAAGATTAGGAATGTGCTTTGTAAAGTCATTGATGAATTGTGATTTGTCTAAGAGAGGTTCCTCTGTTATGCCTTGGAAATGTTAAACCAACTCCACTTCTATTTCTTTGTGGGTATCAAGTTGATTTCCTTGAGAATCTTTGATTTTTGAGATTTTGTTATGAGACCTGTGATCCATGGTAGATTTGTGAAAAAACCTTGTGTTCCTTCCTCCTTCTTTTAACCATTGTACCCTTGATTTCTGTTTCCAGAATATTCCTCTTGTTTGCATAATTCTTCCCATTCCTATTGATGGTAGTAATGAGGATCTCGTTAATTTCATGTAGCTTCCGTTCTACCACTTTTTTGGCTTCAAAAATATTGCCAAACTCATTCTTATTCCAATATTTAAGCCTAATTTTTATGTGTTTCAATCTCTTATGCAGGAGGAACATTTTAGTGCCCTGAACTTGCATATCCTTTGTCCACCATTTTTCAATATTGTTGATAAAGTTTGGATGGGTAAGTTGAATGTTTTCAAACCTGAAAGCTCTGTTTCTTGGAGTTCCTATAAAAGACGCTTCAAGTTGAATAGGCCAATGATCTGAGCCACCAAAAGGGAGTATCATCACTGACAAGTCAAGGCCTGTTAGGATAAGGTCCTTCGAGATAAATAAATATATCTAGTTTTGAGGCCACATGAGACTCTCCTCCCCTTTTGTTATTCCAAGTAAAGATGCCATTACTTGTCTCTATGTCTACTAGCCTCATATTGTTTATAAAATTCTGAAAATGCTATGGAGTCTCTGCCTAGTGATCTGGTTCCACCTTTTTTTTCTGACAAGGACCTAATCATATTAAAGTCCCCTCCCAAAGTCCAGGGGATGCTCAAATGTCTGTTTCTTAGAACCTCTAGTGAAGTAAGAAGTCTTAGTTTGTCTTCAGAATTCTGTGGACCATAAAAATTTGTGATTAAATAAACTTCCTTGTCCCCCAAAGGTTGAATCACCACTGATAAGTAGTTCTTAGATGCTTCAACATCTAAGATTCCTAGTTTCTGAGGATTCCAAAGTGTGAGAATTCCTTCTGCCGTTCTGTCTGCTTTAACTTCTAGATATTCATATTTAGTCAGCCATTTGCTGTGTATTTCTCTTATTTTTTCTATTGAACATTTTGTTTCCTGGATAAAAATCATATCTGGTTTTTCTTCTTTCATTCTATTGCTAAGATTCCTTTGTTTCCTTTTACTCCCTAGACCCCTATATTCCATGTTGTGAGATTGATTAAGAAAGATTTGTAAATGAGTAACTGGTTAGATCTTTCATCTTACCTGAATCAATCATGAGTCTTCCACACTCTATTAGCAGCTCGTTCTATTTTTTCCTACCTCTTTTCTTGCCTGGGTTCTTAGGAGCTAGTCTCGATGTTGCCTTCATTGTTTTCACCCCTTCGTTGTCCTGACTATCATGGTTTCTTTTGACTGCCGAACCTTTTTCCTGAGTTCTCCATAGGAACAACTGTTGCAATCTATTGAACTCCTCTTGTGGTAGCGAATCCATTCCTTTGGTGGTTCCTTGCTCTAGGAACTTTTCCAGATCTAGATGCTCCCTATCAATAATATCTTGTAGTTCATGATCCTCTATTCCCACCTTGCTTGGGGTCATCTCTTGGTCCCTGTCAAGTTCCATAGTGTTCAAAAGATCCTCCTTTTATTGGTTGTTGTCATGTGTGTCCTCCATACTCTTTTTCTTTTCCTTCTCCACAGGGCTTACCTCCAGAGTCTGATTTGCATTAACGTGCTCCTCTTCTTCTTATAGTACCTTCTACCTATTTTGACTTGGCTGCTTTTCCTCGTTGATTTTCTTTTAGTACTTTCTCCCTCCTTTACCTTTGTTTCCCACTTTGCTAAAGCTTTCAGTTTCTTTCCTTGAGGTAGCTTTAGTTCTGCTTTCCATTTTGTTTAAGGGGCAATCCATGAATAGATGCCCATGTTCATGGCATTTGCAACATTTGAAAGGAACATGCTCATTGTCCACTTCTTGTACCCATTCTTTATCAAAAACTTCCAAAATTACTTCATCCAGTAGAGCTCCAGAGAGGTCCATATTTATGAAAATCCGAGCAAAGGAGGTATACTTTCCTCGCCTAGTGGCCTCTAATATTTTAACAAAATGCCCTAGTTTATTTCCTATTGCTTTTAATGATCCTGGCTGCCAATAATCCAATGGTAAGGAGTAGAGCCTTACCCAAACAGGGACCGAAGTGAATGTCTCGCACTTCGAGACAAATTCATCACCCAAGGCTGCATATAGAGGCCTGTAGCAGCATAGAAGTAGGTCCCTCCTTCAAACACCCTGTCTTTATCCTCAATGTTAGTAAAAACTACAGTGAAGAAACCATTTGATCCAAGGTGTAGATCTATATCCCCCTTAGGTTTCCAATGATTCTTTATCCATGCCTGTAAAGCCTTCATTGTTG
>APFE030030325.1:10923-42509 GCA_000404065.3 Pinus taeda | reverse complement strand
TTATAAGATTTCAGCTACTTCCGGCTCACTCTCAGTCCATTCTAATAGACAAACCCACACAATTTCCTTACAATTATTATTTTTTAAAATGAGTCATTGTTGCATACATAAAAACTTCAGCAAAATTGAAATAGAGCTTAAAAAGGACTTGGTTATCGTCCACTGGAAAAAAAAACCTCACCTGGAGAGAACAATAATTCCTATAATACTTAAAAACAAATATACATTTTAATAAATAAATCCATTAACTCAATTTTAAATACCTACAAAAATTTACATTTTAGTAAAGATCCCCTAAATTAACTAAACTTTAAAGAACATAAAAATAAAAAAATAAAAAAAATAACGAACTTAAAGTTTAAATTTACTGTATTTTGAATTGCTGTTTTCTTTCGTTGATTCAACTCAAGTTGTAGAATAACTACTCCCTTTTGTTGATTCAACTAAGGTTGTACGAGAGAGTTATCTTTAGCTTTGTTGAAATCCTAGTGATTATGGTATTGGATACATGAAACTAGCCCTGCAATGTTTTAATTTTATTATTTTAGTTAGGTGGTTTTTTAACAACTAATTGTCTTGCCGTGGTTAGGTGATTTCTTTTCCATGCACTAATAAGGTCAAAGGATAAGCTTAATTTTGCTTTCGACTATGTAACCTAGGTATTTCCTAAAATTGCTTAAGTCATTCCTGGTTAATTGATATGTTGCTTCAAAGTAAAGTATCTTTGGTATGCATTGATGGTAACATTGGGAGGGGTCTTTTGCCACATTTTCAAAGGTTAGAATGTTGTACTAAGAGGGATTAGAAAGGGATTAGAGCACCATAAGAACCAAACAAACCGTCTCCCCTACGGAATGAGAGAAGGACAAGACAACTTATGTGATGTGAACAAGAGGAGACATCAAGAATTAGGGGAGAGATGTCTAATGTTGTGCAGGGACCAATAGTTGTTATAGTACTGGTCCCCCGGCCCCAAGCCATCAGAAATTGAGATATGTGCAACCAATATTTAAACAAAAATATATAACATTAAGTGCAAATATCTATTAATTTATGTCTAGAATTTCCAAAATACAAACTGGGCCCACAACTATCCATAAATAGTCTTTCAAATACCAAGAGTAAAAAACATCTTGTCCCAATTATAAAACAAATAAAACTATAAATCCTTCCAAAATGATCTATCCAAAAGTACAAAGTATCCATCACTTCATCCCCCATTAAAATGAACTAAAGCTATGTATCCTAGATGCACATTCATACCTGCACATATAAATAGTTGATGTATGTTAGTCATAACTGTTGTGTTATTCAAGAATTCAACCCATTGTGTTCAATAAATGACACTCAACCCATTAAATTTACCATTAAAACAAATCAAAACACATGAATCAACCATAACAAATTTTAGCCATTGGATCACATCCAAATCAATCTAGATCACACATTCAAAATTGAGAGATTGCAATCCATGTTAATCCTTGCTACTAATCAAATTCAAGTGAAAAAAACTACAAAAAAAAAGTCCAACCCTTGCTGAAGTTGCATTTTTAACATTCAAACTATTCACCAGCCCTAGAGACATACCATCACAAAACATTTCATAGTATATTCAAGTTATTTATTTTAGTTTTTGCACTATTTAATTAGGGTAATTATCACAGTTTTGTTTTCAGTTTCTCATATTGTTGGATCTTTGTCCAAACTGATTGAAACTTACACTATTTATTTCAAATTTACATATTGATTGATCTTTGTTCTAAGTCTTTTCCTTTTACTTCTCTTATTGTTCTTACGGTTCATTGAATTTAGAAAGAGTACACAGATAAAAAAGTGTTATAAAGTATCCAGAGAAAACAATCAACACCGATCTCCTATGACTACTTTAAACGAACAAATGACTACTATCAACCACCGAATCAGAAATTTCACTTCAAATTTTAGAACTCAACATATTGTTAACATTGTGTCACGTTATTATTGATTTCTTTCTTGCCAATACCATTGAAGTTCATATTGATCAATACCATTTGCAATCTTTTTCCTTCACGTGATTCTGTTAAATTCTATTGTTTAATGAGAGTGATGAATATATAATGACACCTTGAGTTTTGACTCAATTTGATTACTAGGACTAGACCTTATATCTAATGGTTATTGTTATCTCAAACCTTCACTCAAAGATATTCAAGTCGCTCAACGAAGGACAACATTAGAGGCACTTAGGAAGGTTACACACTGCCACCACCACAACTTGTCCTCCCACTTTAATCATTATTTTCCAGCACAAGGGAGGGAAACCCTATAAAAGGTTGTTTATGATATCCTTTAGAAATAAAAGTGCATTGCAAATTTCCAATACTACTGCTTAAGCCATTGGCATATGGAGTCAACCTCTAGGAATAAGAAGGTTTGAATATAATGGGAAAGGCATAATTATGCCGTAATTAGTTGAAAACATATTTTTTGAGGTTACGCAGCGACAAGCGAGAGCCCTTATACAAGATGCATGATTACAATCGTGAAATTATAGCCAAGTATTACCGTGCAATCGTATGAACAAATAAAGCAATAACCACAATATGAAATCCAAGATGAAATAGACGAAGTATGAGACAATCATTGTTTATAACGAACAACCAACAATACATCATATCTTCACATTTTATTTCATCCCAAGAGAATGATAAAATACCACATATAATCTTCTTCCTTAGTTAAAACAACCCTCAAACATGGAATGAATAACCCTAAACAAAAAATTAAATCATCGAACTCCTTTAGTTATCCACTATTAAATAAGGGATTAGGGAGGGTTTCACCTCAACCTTAACATCTTCACATTGGAGCAAGATAACCCTTCCTCTATGATGGTGAGATAAGAAAGGTCCATGAAAGTGCAAAATGGATTGTGTATTTTCAAGGTATATTGGATATCCTAGAGCCTCAATAGAACCTTTACATAGGCAACCCTAGAGATTCCTTCATACCTGGATAGTGTTATCTATAGGAATAACAATATTGGAAAACTAACAACCATTCCCACAATAGGAGAATCACTAACCATTAGAAATAAATTGATTGATTTTTATGTTTGTAAAGCCAATGTTCATGGGCATGAGGCTCACCATTTTTAAAGGAAATTAGCAGCTCAATAAAACGTTTACTAAGGCAAGCCTAGAGCTTCCTTCATGCATGTAGAATGTTATCTATAGGAATAACAATATTGACAAACTCATAACCATTCCCACAATAGGAGAATCACTAACCATTACTAAGGTAAGCATAGAGGTTCCTTCATGCTTAAAGAGTGTTATTTATAGGAATAACAATATTGGAAAACTTAGAACCATTCCCACAATAGGAGAATCACCAACCATTACCAAGGAAAGCCTAGAGCTTCTATTGAGCTACTAAATTCCTTTAGCAAGGAAAGCCTACAACTTCCTTCATGCCTGTAGATTGTTATCTATAGGAATAACAATATTGGCAAACTAAGAACCATTCCCACAATACGAGAATCACTAACCATTAAAAAGAAATTGATTGATTGAGTTTTATGTTGGTATAAAGTCAATGTTCGTTGACATCATGCTGAACAATTTAAGTCATAAAACAATGTATAAAAAATAATTAGACCAGATCAACACCTTAACCAAAAAAGGAACCAAGTGTCACTTGCTTTATTTGAAATTCCTCCAATGTCTACATTATTCTATTATAATTCATAAAACATTTTATCCAAAGCACTTATTGATATATTTGAAGAGATACAACCAATTCTAGGTCAATTTCAACACACTAGTAGTAATTTTCCAAGTGAAAATAAAGTCATGGTATTTTAAGTTGAGAAACAAGTTATCAAAAAAACAATTACCAATATAAATGAATACATACAACAAATTCCTTCTGTAGATTTGATTTTTCAAGGATACTATAAAAAAGGAATATTTATGAAAATTTGTTAAGATGCTATTATTTTTTATTGTGAATTGTCTCTAATATAGTCCATGTTATTGCAACATATTTATTGAAAATTTCTAGAAATTCTGAATAAACTAACATATTGTTAATTTCCTGTAGGAAAGAAGAAATACTAATATCTTGTAAAAAAGCATAATTTCAATTATTGTTAAAAAATTCATGTAATAAATCTGCTGGTAGTTTCATCTATGACAATATTTAGTTATGTTGCTCATACAAGGAGAAGTGGCTTGTGAGTGACCAGGGGTGCTCAGTTGCAATGCCCTTCATCATATGAGGATAAGACAGATTATGTACATGTATAAAGAGTTTTTTCGGAAGAAGTCACATTGAAGATTTGGGTCAATAAAAAGGAGAAGGAAGACGCATTTTGAACCAGCAAGTGTGGTTCACCTTCAGGACATGATGAAGAAACAAATCCAGGAAGAGGGTTAAATAGTAAGACAGGTCAACCAAACAGCTAGAAGAAATTGACTATGTTTGACTATGGGAAGTAAAATAGAAAGGAGAAGGAAGACGCGTTTCAAACTAGCAGGTGTGGTTCATCTTCAGGACACGATGAAGAAACAGATCCATGAAGAGGGTTAAATAGGAAGATAGGTCAACCTAAAAGCTAGAAGAAAATGAATATGTTTGACTATGGGAATAGTAAAATAGAAAGGAAAAGGAAGACGCGTTTCGAACCAACAAGTGTGGTTCATCTTCAGGACACGATGAAGAAATAGATCTAGGAAGAGGGTTAAATAGGAAGATAGGTCAACCTAACAGCTAGAAGAAAACGACTATGTTTAACTATGGGAATGTCAACAATGCTCCCAACAATGTTGTTGAGGATGACCATGTGACAAAAATTTATGTTGTCCTACCATCAACCATGGAGCCACCATCAATCATAGTCCAAGGGAAAATTCAAATTGAAAGATTAGCACTAAAAGAGGTTGGAAAAAGGAAGACATGTTAGATGCAATTGATGACATAGAGTTTAAAGGATAATCAGTCCGGGAATTAAAAAAAAAATGGTATTCCTCCCTCATCAATACATTATTGGATAAATGGGCTCACTCATACAAAACATAAAGGGCCTCTTACAATTATGACTAAAGAGGAGTAGGCCGAGTTGGTTGAGTGGTGTAAGGAGATGGCCCAATTAGGACATGGGGTAGAGTTGATACAACTCAAATACACAAGTGCTCAAATCTGCCAGGGGAAGCCAAATCCATTCAAAGATGGGTTTCTTGGTAAATCATGGTGGTTTGGGTTTAAAAAAGGCATCTAGACCTTGTATTGTGTACAACTGAGGGCCTTAACAAAGGCAAAGATTTAAATCTGTTATCATTCCAAAATTTCTCTTGAGTTGTTAGGAAAGAAATGATAGAGGTAACCACAAATCTACTTTGGAAATTAGGATCTAGCCTTCCTAATGCTCAGAGAGGGCTCTCTCTTTATGATCTAACTTTGTTTAGTTAATTGTTTTTAGGCTAGTTATGATTGTACTTGGGTTTTTATTTGGATTTGGTGGTGGAATCACTAACGTAGATGGATAGAAGGATGTCTTTTACCATTGGGATATGGGGTCAAGTGTCAGGCAAACAAGACTGGATCAAGGTCTAAAGATAATGTTTACAGGGGAAGGTAGCTGAGTAATTTCAGATCTTAAGGCTGGATGGTGAAGTGTTTTTCAATCGGATCCAAGGAGCAATTAAGGATTCCTTAAACTAGATTATGAAGGAAATGAAAGAGGTCAGCCGGGATGGGAGAGAAATTAAGGATTCTCAGATCTGGATATCATAAGAAAACATTAAAATGATTAACTGTTCAAGATAGAGTGTACTTAAACAAATTCTGAAATACATTTCTAGTTAATTAATTCAATTTAGATAACATTCAAGTTTGTGAAACACATAAGAAAATAACAATTTGACAAAGAAAATACTTCATTGAAGTAGCTCAACACATGAATCCTGTAATGCAATCTCTTTATTACTCAGTCCAGTCTGTTGACTTGAAAAAATGATACAGTGAACCCTTAGGTTTCAGATCAATACAAATCTACAAATGCCTAGCAATCCACACTCAATACTTTGAATTCTGAAGTATTTATATTAAAATAGTTTACAAAATATCCCAAACTATCTTGGGAATTAATCTAGGAAAAAGAAATATCTTCATGCAAGAAGATAGAGACAGATGTTCAACTGATGTATGTTGTCCCTGTTTATTTGGTTGTGTTGTCTTTATGATTTTGATATTTTGTTGTTTATTCTCTGCCTTGTTTTTGGTCTTCACGCTGGCTGTTCTTTTTACTTTGCCCTTTCAACTGATACTCTTTACCCTGGTATACTTTCATCTGGTTGGCCTACTATTTTTCTTTTACTATGCCTTTTCACTTTAACTATATATTTTTACTGTAATTCATTTAACATCTCCCAAATATATGCATCTGGTAATTTTATATTTACCATTTTCCTGTAAATTTCTTCTACTTCTATGTATTTGGCAAAAGTGGGTCTATTCACAAGAAGGTGTTTTACCTCATGCTAGAGGTAAAATAGGTTCTCAAATGTCTGATATAGAACCTCTCCAGTAGGCATCCCCTTCATAGAAGAATTACTTGCCTGATCCTTTGCCACCTCTTTGATTCTTTTGTTGTAGCCTTCCTGAGGCATCACTTTGTCATTTATCACCAAGGGATTTGGCAAACATTTCTGCCTCAAATCATCAAAATTTACCATGAACCTATCTATAGCTAGTTGCATGGTTTGGCATTTGTCCTCAAGGTTCATCATTAAATTCCTCTTGGTGAGGACCTTTTTCACTTCTAGTACTGTGCCTATCCTTTCAGCTATGTCCAACTCCTGCAATTCATATTTGTTTTTGGAGTTAAGGAAATGGATTATTCTGGTGGCTTCTTTTGGCATGTCTCCAAGTTCAACCTTAACTCTTTTTATTACTTCTGTAGCTTCTTTGACTAAGTAATTTTTGCTCAAAGATGACTTGTATAGATGGCTAAATATCATTGATAGAGTCAATGACATTTGCCCATAATTGTTCTTTAGCTTGGCCAAGTGGCTCCTTCAATGTTAGTTTTTTCTCTAAGCTCTTCATTCTTTTAGTCAACCTGGTTTACTTCTAAACTTCCTCCTTATGCATAATCTGTGCAAGCTTATTGTCGTTCTCTCAACTTGTTATCTTTTCTTTAAGCTTATTTATCTCTGTGGTCTAAATGGACATGTCTTCCATTGCTTTGACCAATTTTCTTGCCTCATCACTTGGCTGAGCTGCTGCTGTTGTCAAACCTGTTGCTAATGTAGATGTTGTTGCACCTGGAAGTGCTATAGCTAGTGGAGTTGTAGGAGCCAATGAAGTTGCCAAGGTGGATGGTACTGTTGTAGTGACTATTGGAATGGAAGTGGGAGTGGCAGTCTCAAGGCTGGCCTATTTTAGCTGTATTAAGCTGTCCAACTCCTTCTCCATTTCTTTCAATTGGTCATTAAGTTGTAGCACCAGATCCATCATCTCCTCCTGCTGTGTTTGGCTTTCTACGACCTCTTTTGTCTGTGGATGCTCTGAACGAGGCAGTTTTAGTTGCTTCTTCAAAGTAGAAATATCCTCATTCTTTTTCTTTATCAATTTCTCAGCAGCCTTGGCATCATTGGGATCATGTCCAAGCTCAATCACCAAGTCTTCTAATGACTTGATTATGTTGTCCTTGGCCTGTGAGGAGGCCTTTTCTAGTTTGTACTGTGCAGTGATATTATCCAATTAACCTTGAAGTTTGTGCATAGTCATAGCTTTATTTGTCATGGTGGAATAGATCATCTCACCTACTTTCTTATGGAACTCAATTTGGTCAATGGGGTGAACATCCCTGGCTAAAAGTTCAAAATTTGTTTTCTTATAGTCTGCTGATGATCTTGGCTACTGGATTGTAGGTTGCATGAATGTCATTTGCATCTTCCCAGTCTTAATGTCGAAGGCTGACATTAACCTATTTTGATTGGCAGGTGTTTGCTTGAAGCATTGGGCATAAGTCTCAACCTTCAATGTCTCATTCCTCAACTTAATTTCCTTGTACCGTTCTTTAATAACTTTCTCTTTATCCATAGGCTTGGTGGATGAAGAGACCTCAATGTGAGATGTTTCTCAATAAGTTGGGTGTTTGATGTAGAAGTCTGGTGTGTTTCTTCTGAAGCTGCTGGGCTTTGCTCCTTCCCACCATTGTGTTAGTGTCAATGATTTCCAATATTCCAATGGTGTCTTCCTGTTCAGTTACATCATTAAGCTTGGGCCTCTTCCTGTAACTGATCTCAAATTGTTCATCTGTGGTTTCCATGGCTGAACTAGAACCTACTTCTCTGGTTCTTTTCACATTCTTGTCTTCATTTGCTAGAGTTTGTAGGATGGGAGTAATATTTATCTGTTCTCCTAGGGATGGAACCTGTAGAAAGGAACTAGTATCAATATGCTTTTCCACATCTATCAATGTATTTTCCACATCTACTACAACACTGTCCATGTCTATCAAAGTGTTTTCCAGCCATTTAGACTAGTTGGCAAATCTCTCAATGTCTGGCCTGGGATGATGTATGAAAGGACCTAATTTGACTTTGAGCCTTAGTTTATTTATGACTCCATGAGGGTCATATTGCCACATAAAACTATTCTTGAAGTTCATCTGTTGTAAAATCTTATTAGTTTCTAGTCCATCTTCCCTATTATTACAAATAAAGGGGCCCAATTGGTTTTTCATTTTGAATTGAGTCCTCTTCTTGGCTGCCAGGAAGTTAACTTCATCAGAGTTTGTACTTTGCCGAAAGTACTCTAATGCAAATAACCTCATGGGGAGGTATTTGTTCAGTTTGTACGGAGCTACTTGGCATCCAATATCCTTATCTTTGTGTGGTGATGGTATAAATACCAGTCTCCCACTTTACTATTCTTTGTCAACTGTAAAACCATTTTAATTTCCTGACTGATCCTGAGCTGATAGCTACTGGTTAGCATGTTTACAACAGGATGCACAAATGAATCAATGAAGTCTTTATAGGAAAAAATAGTGGAGTATTCTTGGATCAATGGTGTCCAATAGATGACTGGTCTTGGAGTGCTTTTGGTGTCTAACTTATGAATGTTGATTGGAAACTTGTCTGACTGATAGTACAGGAACATGTGAAGCAAAACTGAAGAGTACTTGAAAACTCTCTCATTTGGTAGTCTGATGAATTGTTCATGCATTCTATATGCTATGAACTGAGCATAGTTATACATTATAGCAGGAGGCTTGCCTGGGCAAAAGATAGAAAGGAAAGACAACACAACCTCATCCACATGTTCATCTGTGGTGTACCCTAAAATGCAAGAGATGATGGTAATAATTTGTCTGCCTCTCCCAAAAAAAATGGTGGCAGCATAAGTAGGACTATCTGTTGGAGTGTGAGACTCTTTAATGATGAAATTTTGAATAATCTAAGCTTTCTTGGGAATGTCTAGCTTGGTGTAGGCGTCAAGCAAGCCTTTAATTGAAAGTGGGGTCTCATTTTGGCTTAGCTAGATTTGTAGCATTTGATTAATAAATTCTGTAGTAGTGGTGAATAAAACTTGTTGGTTAGGGGTGACTATGGCTCTTTGACTGGGAATTTAGTAAGCTTGGCAGAAGTGGATTATTTATGGGAATGGATGTACCTATGGGAAACAATACTTGGGAAAATTTGACTCCCAAAGGTGAATGTCATCATTTTTGTTTAAAAATTTGTCTTTACTCCAACAGTGGAGTTTCAGTAGGTAGGCAGGGGAAGCAATATCTTTAATTTGAAAGTCTCTATCCGTTAATGCAAGGTGGTCAATATCCAGGTGAGGGGTTTGCAGAGGTATTACATCCAGAGAAGTTTGGGAAGCCATAATTGGGTTTAATGAATTGAATTATGCTTTATGTGGCTTTGGGAGTAAGGTTTAGGAGCTCTAGATAGTGGGAGGGTAATTTCAATTTGTAAAAAAGGGTTTAGGGTGGACAATAGGCTTCTTTTCAATTCATGAAGGTTTTTTAGTTAATTTAATTAATTAACCATTCAGTAATTACTGTTTGTTTTTTCAAATTCATAGGGCTGTTCTGGTTTTTCCAAGAATACATGGAAAGTGGCGATTTGGTGTGTAGATGGGGTTCTGTGGTAGCTGCAGAGGGTATTGAGTCTTGAACTAGATATTTGCTACTTTAATTTGGTGTCCACAGTGTCTTCAGGTGGCAATAGGTGGCTAAATTGGTCGCTTAGAGGGTTTAGGTGTCACAATTGGTTTACAACGTTTTGGAGTGAAAAATGAGCGAAAATAGCAATTTGGGGTTTTTTTGGCCTTTTAACCGATAACGGTTTCATTTTGGCATGGAATTTTATTGAATGAACAGTGGGCAGTTTTCCGTTTAAGCGGGGAGGTGGTTTTGTGTGATATCACACCGCTTTTGGATGGTGGGTGATATTTTTCATGAGCATGTGATATAACGTGGTGCTACCACGTAGCCAAACAATGCTAGGCCAAAACCGCGAATCTTGCATGCTCTCAGGTTGTTAACTGTCGGACAATGAATCTGCACGATATGGCTTTACACCGTTGGATCTGGGGGTGGGAGATCGGAGGGATATCACATAGTTGAGTTGCATGGACGAAGTTCGGAAAGTGGTTGGTGGGGCCTGAGGTTTAATTACAAAGAATTGTAATTAATTAATGATTAATGTCAGGATTTAATATAGGCAGGGGGCTAATAAATGTGGGATCATGGGTTATATGGCAGGGGTTTTTTAACTACACCAAGGGTTGGTGGGTTAAAAAGGGTATCGGGGAAATATAAAGTGGGGGACATTAATTACATAATGCGGGGGCATAGTAAATAAAAACTTAGAATAAAAGGTTTTTGTGGGTTTTTAAGGGGAAAAAAGGGAAATTAATAAGGGGGGAAAGTGATATTTGTAATGGGGAATGGGTTTCACACTAGGGAAAGGGGTTTTGGGACGGGGGGATGATTTTTGAAGAGTAATTTCTGGGGAAATTTGTGAAACCAAGGGGTAAAGGTCAAAATGAGGGAAAGGTATTTATAAGTAATGAAGGGATAATGGGGAAATTAGGAAATAAGTATGGGGGGGTGCAGTGAAATGAGGGGAAATTAGTAAACAAGCTTGGTGAATATCCTTTATTTTTGTCAATTCCTCCTACACATGAAACATAGGATTAAGTAAACATTTACCCTAACATTTTTTTTCTTCATTTCAATGTGTGCATTTGAGCTTGCTGGCCCTTTTTTTCCTTTCTTTTGATAAGAAAACTTTTTAATTCTAACCTTATCACTTCCAATGGCTTAGATTAAATTCATGAGCTCATTCTTATTTTCTACCTAACTACTGATCTGCCAAGGTTAAACAGTTTGGATAGATCTTTATTCTCTATCTATCAACATGAAATTTTAAAACATGAATGAGTCAAGATTAAGCTATTTGACCATCATGGACTGTGACATTTTTGACAAGATGAACACAACCTTATTTTGCATAATAAAGTAAAAACTAGTGGCATTTGAATTTGCACACTTTCATGATCTATTTTTATTTCTTTTTGGGGTTCATATTTTTCACTTTTTTTTGTCTTTTTTTTTTTTTTTGTCCTTTGGTTATTCTTTTAGGACATACCCTCTTTACATTTTTTAATTTTTAATAAGGAAAACATTTTGCAAAAAGCAAAAGTATGTACAATATTACAAGACTAACCATAGCCAATTCAAAATTATGAATCTTATTATTATAGGACCCTAACAGTGGCTCCACATGGGGATGGCATTTCTTAGTGAAATGTCAAGAACTTTAATATTAGTAGCCTTTGAAACTTTGACTATGGCTGGCTTGTAACTGCTCCTCTGTGATCTACTTTATTCATACATATGATGGTACACCTTTCAAAGCTCAAGGCCTTCACTTTGGGCTTTAACCACAAAAGATTACCATCCAATCCAATCTAAACTCTGCAATGTTATATACAATGAACAAAGTAAAATGAACTACTGTTAATATTTGGATAAGTAATGCTTCAGTATTATACTATTGACTGGTCCTCCTAGTAGATCAGTTCCATCTAACTGTCTCAAGAAAAATGCATTGTTACCTCTGTAGCCATAAATGATATAAGGGCCTTGCCATAGGAAATAAAATTTTCCATGTTTACCTTTCTATTCTCTTCTATAATCCCGTTTAAGTACTTTGTAACCTATGTAAAAATCATCAGCTTTAGTTTTCTTGTCAAAAATATTTTTGATTTTATCTCGAATCACTTGTGATTTGACATAGACTTCTTCTCTGATTTGCTGCAAGTGTATTGTCTGATTTATCCTCCTTTGGATGTCATTTGGTTCATCTTACAACTCTTTAATCATTTTCATTACTGGTACTCCTAAAGAGGATGGAAAAACAACATCCATTCCATATACTAACTGATAAAGAGATGTGCCAATGGACTTTTTGGTAGTTAGTCTATCTGCCCATAAGGCATTGACCAACTTTATGTTCTAGGTCTTTCTTGTTGTCTTCTAGCAATTTCTTGATGATATTGACAAGGCTTTTGTTTGAGGATTTTGCAAGTCCATTACCTTGAGGGTAATAGGTAGTGGAATGGCGAAGGGTAATGTGATATTTGTTACAAAAGTCAATCATTTTCTTGGATTTAAAAGCAGTTCCATTATCAGTAATGAGCATTTGGGGGCACCCAAATCTTGAAAGGATATTGTTTTCAAGGAATGAGATAATGACAGAGTTTGTGGCTTGTCTAGAAGAGATGGCTTCTATCCATTTAGTAAAGGAATTAGTGGTTGTCAAAATCCACTTATGCTAGGGTGAGGAGGATGGTTGAATTTCCCCAGTGAAGTCTAAATCGCATTGTTGAAATGGAACTTCTGTGGATATGGGTTTGAGAGGCAAAGGTAAGAGCTTCCTTTTTCCCTCAAATACTTGGCACTTATGATAGGAGGTCACATGTTTCTTGACATCAGAAAAAAGGTTGGGCCAGTAAAAACCTTCCCTTAGAATCTTATCAATAGTAGTTTTCCAATATAGGTGTCTTCCACAATCTCCTGCATGAAATTCTTGCATAACTTTGTCAGCTTCATCTTTTAATAAACAAATTAATAGAATGCCACCATTATATTTCCAAAATAAAGCTTTGTCTATGATACAATATTTCATTGATTTCATTTTCAAGAATCTACCTTTAGTTTTAGATAAACTAGGAGGAGCTTGTAAGTTTAGTAAAACAGATATGATATCTACATACCAAGGTGAATCTATAAAAGGTTCACTGGTCTGTGGAGTCGCCATCTCTTCCTGATCATCTAGGGCACCAATGAAATTTATATCTAAGGCCTAACAGTTCGACTTAGCCATGAGTTTGGTTAAACCTTGGCCTTTGATAAGTTTTGTAGGCTTTATTTCTATGTCATATTCCAAAATAGTGGCAATCCATTTGCCTCTCTTTCCTTCAGGCCCATCCTGTGTCAGTATGTCCTTTACTACTGAATTTGGAACATAAGCAATGATGTGTGAATACAATATGTACACTTTGAAATCTTTAATGGATTTCACTAAAGCTAGTGCCCATTTTTCCATTATGTTGTACTTTAATATAGCATCTATCAAAGGTTTGCTGAAAAATGCAATAGGTTGCTCATATCCTTGATCAATCTTTTGCAACAAGACTGCTGCAATAGTATGTTCTGAAGAAAAAGAAAAAACTATAAAATATTTTTGGAAATTAGGACTTACAAGGACCGGTGTTTTAGTAAGGGCTTCTTTGATTTCCTCAAAAGACTGTTTAGCCTCTACTGTCCACTTAAGTGCTGAATCTTTCTTTAACATGTTATTTAGTTCTCTAATTAATTCTGCTAAGTTTGAAATGAATCTCCTAAGAAAATTTATTTTGCCTAAGAATGATTGTAAGTCTTTAATGTTTCTATGATGAGTGATGTTCAAGATTGCCTCTATTCTAGCTAGATCTATTCTAATTCCATCTTTGGATATTGCGTGTCCCAAGAGTTTACCTTGTTTTAGACCAAAGAGTGTCTTTTTTGGATTTAAGTAAATACCAAATTTTTTGCATTTAATGAAAACTCTTCTTAGGTGATCTAGATGGTCATTATCTGATTTTGAAAACACTGTGATGTCATCTTGGTAAACGACTAGAAAGTCATGGATTTATTTTGCAAAAGCTATATCCATAGATCTTTGGAATGTTGCTCCTGAATTCATCAATCCAAAAGGCATTTTCAAGTACATGAAAGTACTCCAGGGAATGGTAAATGTAGTCTTTGCTTGATCCTCTGGTTGAACTAAGATTTGATTGTATCTAGAAAATCCATCAAGCAATGAAATTCTGGATGAGCCTACTACCCTCTGAAGAATGTGGTCCATTTTTGGGAGAGGATAGTTTTCTTTTAATGATACTTTGTTCAAGTTCCTGAAATCAACACAGAGTTTGATTTCTCCTATTTTCTTTCTAGTAGTGACAAAATTAGAGACCCAGTCTAAATAGCTAATTGGTGCTATGATTTGTGTATCATACATCATTTTGACTTCTTTTTCAATTAATGGCATAAGAACTAGATTAATTCTAAGCTTCTGTTTAAAGGGTTTATGATCTTCTTTGATGGGTATCTTATGTTGAATTACGCTGGTATCATAAGACTTAAGGTCTTCATAACTCTAGGCAAAGACATCTTGAAACTCTTTGAACAAACTTATGTATTTAAGATTTTCATTTGGAGGTAATGCTTTTGATATTTTGATAAGCTTGGGTTTTTCTTTTGTTCCTATGTTACATTCTTCTATGTTTTCTCTTAAAGGCTCCATTTTTGGTTTTCTAGCTACATCATTTGAATTAAACAAATCTTCTAATGGGACTAATCCCTTGGGAAAAAAGTTATCTTTAAGGTTTAAAATTTTAGGATCATCATTCATTATTTCTTCTCTTTCTACCTTTTCTAAGTTATCTATTTATACTTTAGTGAAATTAGTAGGTTTATTCAAATCTAAAGCATTTATATCTATCTCACTATCTATGTTATTATCTATTGTATAATCAATATCTATGTTACAGTTTTGAAACTCACCTTCAACATTCATGAAATCATAAATTTGAGAATCTTGTGAAAAAAATCTGCCAATATTTCAAATTGTTAGTTATGATAGGCCTATGTCTCACTTCTACAATGTACTTGTGGTTGGGCTAAAAAGGCAATTCAGGTACTAGCAAAAGTGGCCAGACTATGAGCTTGCATGTTCTATTTCCTAGGAATGGCAACAAAATAAGTTTCAAGAAGGTCCTTAACTAAATCTAGGACAGTCTCTTTGTATTGGCTAAGTCTGGGATTATTCATAGAGTATTCTCCCTTAATTTGTTTTATAATTAATTATGAATCTCCCATGATAGAAACTCTCTTGGATCCAAGTTTTCTAACAATTTGTAGTCCTAGGATTAAAGCTTCGTGTTCTGCCATGTTGTTTGTGCATTTAAAGTTTAATCGAAAGGCATGACCTTCAGAATGATTATTTTCCATGTTGTGAATCCAAACTCCTGCACCTGCTCCTAATCTATTTACAGAGCCATCAAAATCCAAATTCCATAGGGACTCATGAAATATGTTTTCACTGTTAGGTGATTTGTGTTTTTCTTCTACAACTTTAATTTCATTTTTTCCATTGTCTGAATTTTACAAGATAAATGAGTCTATATCAGAATGCATGGAGTATATGGGGAAATTATGTGGTTTTTCTGCACTACTCACCATGTATTTCATCAAGGTCTCTCTATAAAGTTTTCTTGGCTGACCAAACACAGAGATGATGACATATGACATGTCTAACTATAGAGATTCCTACAATTTTTCTCCCCATGAGCGAGATAACAACATTCCATACTTGGGTGGGATATCAACAACTACTATGTTTGAAAATGCTCTTTGTTGGGCACTGGACTAGAGTCACACACAAATCTTTAATCAGGCCAAGGCATTTGACTTGGCTAGAATCAAAGGAAAAGAGGTCCTTGTATGGTCTCGTGATATCTAAGTTTAATCTCTCCATGATTTCTTTTGGAATTAAGTTATGGGATGCCCCTAAATCTAGCATAGAATTATGTAAGATTTTATCATGAACATTCAATCTAATGTAGAATGGAGGGATACCCCCTAGCTGATGTGTGCCATTTACTTCTAGGCCAAAAAATAACTCAGGTTGATCATCACTAAGGTTTACAACATATTCTCCTTCACCTATATTTAGTGTTTGAATGATTTGTGCTTTATATGATTCATTTTTCACTAACTCTGTTAAAGGAACTGATATTTTAAGTTTGGCTATCTCAGTTTTAATGTTGAATGGCAATTGAGTTTTTCCTGATTGTGTGAGATATTCCTGAGCAATTGTGGTTTGTGTAGTTTTATCTTCTTTATTAGCAATTGGAAATTCTGTTTGTGTACCAGCTGTTTTGTTTTGGATTCTCTTATTTCGGATAGTTTGACTAACAATTTTAGTTTGAGTTTCAACTGAATTTATATCTGCAATTTTAGGGCTAGAAGTCTCCTGAGTTCCTCTAGGGAGAATTTGTAGCACTTTGTTCATAGGAGCTTCTGTTATATTTTTAGTTTGTGTTTGGATTGATTTCTTAGTGGGAATTTCATTATTCTTTTTGCTTCTAAGGCTATACTGTTTGTGAACTTCATATATAGAAGATTCATAGCCTTGTTTGAAGTTAAAGGACTCTCCAGATTCTAATTGTTATTGTTGTAGCATGTACAATTCTTGTTCTTCCTGAGTAATAAAAACATCATCTTCATTTTTAATTCCTAATAGATTTATCTGGGTATCCTCCTCTTCTTTATGGTTTTGTGAACCCTCAACATAGTTTTCCTGGAAAGGAGGTCTAATCTGTTGATCTGGTATAACATTTTTTCCAATGTTAGGGTTTTTCCTAAAGTTAGGGTTTCTTATTGGGGGTGGCTATTGATTTTCCCACTGAGTTTTTCTTTCCATGTTTTCTAATCTATCCATTACCCTTTCTACACTTTTGGCTAGACCATCTATTTTACCATCTGAAGTGTAGGTTTCCTCTTTAATGACAACTCTTTTCTCATTTCTCATCCTATCTTTCTTAGCTAATAAATTAGCTTCTACAATAACATCATTACTTTGATTCTGTTCTAATGTTTCAGGGTTCCTTTCCCTCAATTGGTAAGACATATCAGTGTCAAAACCATCAAGAAATTTGATTAATGCTAGGTTTGGTGGAGGTTTAATATTAGCAAGGATTGCATTGTAGATACTATTGAACCTAGCACAATTGTCCTGAACAGACTCATTAGGAGCTCTTCTAATGTTGTCATATTCAGATAATATTTGCAGAGGGTTTTTCTTTCTTTCCCATCTATCAATGAACAATCTATGAAAAACAACTAAATCTGCAATATGATTAGCTGGTAAACCCTTGAACCATTTTTAAACACCCCCTATTAATGTTTTGGCAAATAACCTCATTTGGACATCAACCTCATCAATCTCATGCAATTCAAAGTAATCAGTCAATTTATTCACATGTTGTTGGGTAGTATACTGACTAGTAGCATCAAACAAAAAGATTTTACTTTGATAGTCTTGGGGCATGGCATGTAATTGAGATGGTAAAACCAAAGGAGCATATCTGTCTGCCATGGCTAAGATTTTGGTTTGACTATGGGGAAAATTAGTGGTGCTAGAAGAACGACTTGAGGAGGGTGTAGATGAACTAGATGAACTAGAAATGTTTGGTTGGAGAGGAAGCTGAGGTATCAATGGTTTAGGGGAATGAACTGTGGTGGATATTATAGATGAGGTGGTAGTAAATCAAGCTATATTTACAGTTTTTGAAGATTATGTAGAAAGCTCAGAGGCAACAACAGTGAGGGCAGTTAATTCAACTGATTGTTGAAGATAGGCATCATCTATATGGATTATCAAGGTTGAGGTTAAAGCTTCTAGTTTATCAAAAGTATCCAAAACAAGTTGATCTAAATCTGGATGTATAGACACCTTTTTTGACTCAATGAATTGAATAAAACTATGGTCTATTACAGTTTCATGAATTGAATTTTTTGATTTGGTTCTAAACAATGAAAACTCAAATGACAGATCAAACTGAATATCCTCTAAACCTGATAATTCTTTGGGGAGTGAATTTTCTTTAACTAACTGACTACTACTTCCTTGAGTTTCTACCCTTTTTGATTTTCTTAAAATTCTGTCAGGGTCATCAACTATTGTTGCAAGTATGGATCTGGATTTGCCCTGCTATAGCGTGTTCACCTGGAAGCCAGAATTTTAGTTTTTTAATTGTTTTATGAAACTTTTTAACAACTCTAAGATGACCTTAAGGTGCAAAAGGTAAAATTTAATATTTCCTTAAAGTTTTATTACACCGAGGACTGGTCCCCAGTATGGTCACTAATATGTTATCACTCCAACATTTCTCTTGAGTTGTTAGGAAAGAAATGATAGACGTAACCACAAACCTACTTTGGATATTAGGATCTAGCCTTCCTGATGCTCAAAGAGGGCTCTTTCTTTATGATTTCACTTTGTTTAGTTAATTGATTTTATGCTAGTTATGATTGTACTTGGGTTTTGATTTGGATTTGGTGGTGGAATCATTGACTTAGATGGATAGAAGGATGCCTTTTACCATTGGGCTATGGGGTCAAGTGCAAGACTGGATCAAGGTCTAAAGATAGTGTTTACAGGGCAAGGTAGCAGAGTAATTTCAGATCTTAAGGCTGGATGGTGAAGTGGTTTTCAATCAGATCCAAGGAGAAATTAAGGATTCCTTAAACCAGATTATGAAGGAAGTGAAAGAGTTCAATCGGGATGGGAGAGAAATTAAGGATTCTCAGATCTGGATATCAGAATAAAACATTAAAATGATTGACTGTTCAAGACAGAGTGTACTTAAACAAATTTTGAAATAAATTTCTAGTTAATTCATTCAATTTAGAGGACACTCAAGTTTGTGAAACACATAAGAAAATAACAATTTGACAAAGAAAATACTTAATTGAAGTAGCTCAACACGTGAATCCTGTAATGCAATCTCTTTATTACTTAGTCCAGTCTGCTGACTTGAAAAAATGATACAGTGAACCCTTAGGTTTCAGATCAATACAAATCTACAAATGTCTAGTAATCCACACTCAGTACTTCGAATTCTGAAGTATTTATACAAAAATAGTTTACAAAATATCCCAAACTATCTTGGGAATTAATCTAGGAAAAATAAATATCTTTGTGCAAGAAGATAGAGACAGATGTTAAACTGACGTATGCTGTCTCTGTTTATTTGGTTGTATGTCTTTATACTTTTGATCTTTTGTTGTTTATTCTCTGCCTTGCTATTGGTCTTCACACTGCTGTTCTTTTTACTTTTCCCTTTCAATTGATACTCTTTACCCTAATACTCTTTCATCTGGATGGCTTGTTATTTTTCTTTTACTGTGATTTTTGGCTTTGACTATGCTTTTTTTACAGTAATTCATTTAACTTCTTCCAAATATCTGCATTTGGTAATTTTATAATTACCATTTTCCTGTAAATTTCATCTGCTTCTGTATATTTGGCAAAAGTGGGTTTGTTCACAAAAAGATGTTTTACCTCATGTTGGAGGTAAAATAGGTTCTCAAATGTCTAATATCAAACCTTTCCAGTAGGCATCCCCTTCATAGAAGAAACTTCCTCCTTGTGCATAATTTGTGCAAGCTTATTGTCACTCTCTAAACTTGTTATATTTTCTTTAAGCTTATTTATCTCTATGGTATGAATGGACATGTCTTCCATTGCTTTGACCAATTTGCCTACCTCATCAGTTTGCTAAGCTACTGCTATTGTCGAACTTGTTGCTAATGTAGATGTTGTTGCAGCTGGAAGTGTTGTATCCAGTGGAGCTGTAGGAGCCAATGAAGCTACCAAGGTGGATGGTACTGCTATAGTGGCTATTGGAATGGTAGTTGTAGTGGAAGTCTCAAGGCTGGCCTGTTTCACCTGTATTAATTTGTCCAACTCCTTCTCCATTTCTTTCAATTGGTCATTAAGTTGTAGAACTAGATCCACCATCTCCTCTGGATGTGTTTGGATTTCTAAGACCTGTTTTATCTATGGATGCTCTGAATGAGGAAGTTTCATTTGCTTCTTCAAAGCAGCAATATCCTCATTCTTTTTCTTTATCAATTTCTCAGCAGCCTTTACATCATTGGGATCATGTCCAAGCTCAATCACCAAGTCTTCTAGTGACTTGATTCTGTTGTCCTTGGCTTGTGATGAGGCTTTTTCTAGTTTGTACTGTGCAGTGATATTATCTAATGAACCTTGAAGTTTGTGCACATTCATGGCCTTATTTGTCATGGTGGAATAGATCATCTCACCTGCCTGCTTATGGAACTCAATTTGGTCAATGGGGTGAACATCCCTAGCCAAAAATTCAAAATTTGTTTTCTTATAGTCTACTGATGATCTTGGCTACTGCACTGTAGGTTGCATGAATTTCATTTATATCTTCCCAATCTTAATTTCAAAGGCTGACATTAACCTATTTTGATTGGTAGGTGTTTGCTTGAAGTACTAGGCATAAGTCTCAGCCTTCAATGTCTCATTCCTCAACTTAATTTCCTTGTAACTTTCTCTAGTATCTTTCTCTTTATCCACAGGCCTGGTGGATGAAGAGACCTCAATGCTGAGTTGTTTCTCAATAAGTTGGGTGTTTGATGTAGAAGGCTGGTGTGTTTCTTCTAAAGCTGCTAGGCCTTTGCTCCTTCCCACCATTGTGTTAGTGTCAGTGATTTCCATTGTTCCAATGGTGTCTTCCTGTTCAGTTATAGGATTAAGCTCGGGCCTCTTCCTGTAACTGATCTCAAATTTTTCATTTATGGTTTCCATGGCTGAACTAGAACCTTCTTCTCTGGTTCTTTTCACATTCCTATCTTCATTTTCCAGAGATTGTAGGATGGGAGTAATATTCATCTCTTCTCCTAGGGCTGGAACTTGTAGAAAGGAACTAGTATCAATATGCTTTTCCACATCTATCAATGTATTTTCCACATCTACTATAGTATTGTCCATGTTTATCAAAGTGTTTTCCAACCATTTAGACTAGTTGGCAAATCTCTCAATGTTTGACCTGGGATGATGTATGAAAGGACCCAATTTGACTTTGAGCCTTAGTTTATTTATGACTCCATGAGGGTCATATTGCCACATAAACCTATTCTTGAAGTTCATCTACTGTAAAATCTTATCAGCCTCTGGTGTAACTTCCCTATTATTACAAATAAAGGGGCCGAATTGGTTTTTCATTTTGAATTGAGTCTTCATCTTGGCTTCCAAGAAGTTAACTTCATCAGAGTTTATAATCTGCCTAAAGTACTCTAATGCAAATAACCTCATGGGGAGGTATTTGTGTAGTTCGTAGGGAGCTAGTTGGCATCCATATATCCTTATCTCTGTGTGGTGCTGGTATAAATACCAGACTCCCAATTTCCTGTTCTTTGCCAACTGTAAAACCCTTTTAATTTCCTGACTCATCTTGGGCTGATAGCTACTAGTTAGCATGTTTACAATAGGATGCACAAATGAATCAATGAATCTTTTATAGGAAAAAACAATGGAGTATTCTTGGATCAATGGTGTCCAATAGATGAATGATCTTGGATTGTCTTTGGTGTCTAACTTCTAAATGTTGATTGGAAACTTGTCTGACTTATAGTACAGGAACATGTGAAGCAAAACTGAAGAGTACTTGAAAACTCTCTCATTTGGTAGTCTGATGAATTGTTCATGCATTTTGTCTACTATGAACTGAGCATAGCTATACATTATAGTACGAGGCTTGCCTCGGAAAAATATAGAAAGGAAAGCCAGGACAAGCTCATCCACATGTTCATCTGTGGTGTACCCTAAAATGCAAGAGAACATCGTAATAATGTGTCTGCCTCTCTTAGAAAAAATGGTGGCAGCATAAGAATGACTATTTGTTGGAATGTGAGACTCTTTAATGATGAAAGTTTGAATAATCTGAGCTTTCTTGGGAATGTCTAGCTTGGTGTAGACGTCAAGCAAGCCTTTAATTGAAAGTGGGGTCTCATTTTGGGTTGGCTAGATTTGCAGCATTTGATTAATAGGTTTTGCAGTAATGGTGAATAAAACTTGCTCGTCAGTGGTGACTATGGCTCTTTGATTGGGAATGTAGCAAGCTTGGAAAAAGTGGATGATTTCTGGGAATGGGTGTACCTGTGGGAAACAATACTTGGGCAAATTTGACTCCCAAAGGTGAATGTCATCATTCTGGTTTAAAAACTTGTCTTTACTCCAACAGTGGAGTTTCAGTAGGTAGGCAGGGGAAGCAATATATCTAATTTGAAAGTCTTTATCGGCTAATGCAAGGTGGTCAATATCTAGGTGAGGGGTTTGCAAAGGTCCTACATCCATAGAAGTTTGGGAATCCATAATTGTGTTTAATGAATTGAATTATGCTTTTTGTGGCTTTGGGAGTAAGGTTTAGGAGCTCTGGACAGTGGGAGGGTAATTTCAGTCTGTAAAAAAGGGTTTAGGGTGGATAGTAGGCTTCTCTTAAATTCAGGAAGATTTTTTAGTTAATTTAATTAATTAACCATTCAATAATTACTGTTCATTTTTTCAAATTCACAGGGCCATTCTGGTTTTTCCAAGAATACCTAGAAATTGGCAGTTTGTTGTGTAGACGAGGTTCTGTGGTAGCTGCAGAGGGTACTGAGGCTTGAACTTGATATTTGCTACTTTAATTTGGTGTCTACAGCGTCTTAAGGTGGCAATAGGTGGCTAAATTGGTTGCTCAGAGGTTTTGGGTGTCACAATTAATTTACAATGGTTTGGAGTGAAAAACCAGTGAAAAGAGAAATTTGGGGCTTTTTTGGACTTTTAACTGATAATGGTTACATTTTGGTGCGGAATTTTATTGAATGAACAATGGGAAATTTTTGGTTTAAGTGGAGAGGTGGTTTTGTGTGATATCACACCGCTTTTGGATGGGAGGCGGTATTTTTCGCAAGCACGCAATATAACGTGGTGCTTCCACGTAGCCAAAAAACGCTAGGTGAAAACTGCGAATCTCACATGCTCTCAGGCTATTAACTAACGGACAATGGATCCGCGTGATATGGATTTACATCGTTGGACCTGGGGGTGGGAGATCGGAGGGATATCACACTGTTGAGTTGTAGGGACGAAGTCAGTAAAGTGGTTGGCAGGGCCTGAGGTTTAATTACAAATAATTGTAATTAATTAATGAATATTTTCGGGATTTAATATAAACAGTGGGCTAATAAAGGTGGGACCATGGGTTATGTGGCGGGGTGTTTTTAACTGCACCAAGGGTTGGTGGGTTAAAAAGGGTATCGGGGAAATATAAAGTGGGGGACATTATTACATAATGCGGGGGAATAGTAAATAAAAACTTACTATAAAGGGTTTCTGTGGGTTTTTAAGGGGGAAAAAGAGAAATTAATGAGGGGGGAAAGTGATATGTGTAATGGGGAAGGGGTTTCACACTAGGGAAAGGGGTTTTGGGAAGGGGGATGATTTTTGAAGGGTAATTTCTAGGGAAATGTGTGAAACCAAGGTGTAAAAGTCAAAATGAGGGGGAAAGGTATTTATAAGTAATGAAGGGATAATGGGGTAAATTAGCAAATAAGTATGTGGGGGTGTAGTGAAATGAGGGGAAATTAGTAAACAAGCTTGGTGGATATCCTTTCCTTTTCTCAATTCCTCCTGCACATGAAACATAGGATTAAGCATGATGAATGTGCTTTTGACTTAGAAACCTTGTGCATTTGCAACATTTCTTCTACCTACCCTTTATTTACCCTAACATTTTTTTCTTCATTTCAGTGGGTGCATTTGAGCTTGCTGACCCTTTATTTCCTTTCTTTTGATAAGAAAACTATTTAATTATAACATTATAACTTCCAATGGCTCAGATTAAACTAATGAGCTCATTCTTATTCTCTACCTAAATATTGATCTGCCAAGGTTAAACAATTTGGCTAGATCTTTATTCTCTATCTATCAGCATGAAATTTTAAAGCATGAACGAATCAAGATTAAACTATTTGACCATCATGGATTGTGGCATTTTTGACAAGCTACACACAACCTTATTTTTCATAATAAAGTAAAAAGTAGTGGCATTTGAATTTGCACACTTTCATGATCTATTTTTATTTCTTTTTGGGGTTCATATTTTTCATTATTTTTTTTAATATCTTTTTCTTTATTTTTTTCCTTTGATTATTCTTTTAGGACATACCCTCTTTACATTTTTTTAATTTTTAATATGGAAAACATTTTGCAGAAAGAAAAATTATGTACAATATTACAAGACTAACCATAGCCAATTAAAGATTATGAATCCTATTATTATAGGACCCTAACAAAATCTATGCCCTGCAATTGTGTCTAAGTTCTATGACACTCTTTATAGTGCATACAATAAGTATTCTTATGCTTCAGAACATATATGGAACTATGATCAAACAAGTTTACATGCAGAAAGGAATTGTGGCATGTAGGTAATTACCAAGAGAGGGAGCTGAAATGTGCCAAAGATTTTTCTTAAGAGTGGGGAGTGGATAACTATTCTATGTTGTGTCAATGCAATTGGTACTTCAATCCTAAACTTTTATCTATTCAATGTTAAAAATAAACTGAAAAACTATATACAAAACTATGAACCAGATGCCTGCATGGCTGCACATCCCCATGCATGGATGACTAAGGAACTTTTTTTAAATTGGCTTTCTCACTTTGTTGCATCTATACTAGGTAGTTTCTCACCTGAGAACATACACCTGTTTATTTTATATGGTCATGGAAGCCACATTGTTGTGTAAACAATTGAGGAACCAAACAACTTAGGCATCAACCTGTTAACATTGCTTGCTCATACTACTCATAGATTGAAACCCCTTGATGTTAATTTGTTTGGCCCTTTCAAGGACTATTTCAGGTCAGAGCGAGCTCCATGGATGGCAAATAATCTAGGGTTTGAGGTGAAAATGTTTGAGCTAGCAGATCTTCGAAGTAAAGCCTTTAAAAGGGCTCTCACACCATCTATATATGAAGGTTGGCTTTAGGAGGACTGGAATATGGCCATTGAATTATGATGCTCTTATTCATGATACTGGTTGTAGCTAGGTGTTTCATGTAAATGGTCAAGAAGAAGGGCATGTCTAAGCTGATGTTGCAATGCAAGAAGAACTGGATGAAAAAGAAGATGAAGTTGCAATTGATAATATATTTTCCCTCTCTCAATGAAACTTATATGGTGACGATGATGAACATGTAAGTGAAACACAATATAATCATGAACCAATGGACAATAACATGGAGGTTGTTCTACCAAATAAAGCACATGGAACTTCTAATGCTAATATTCTTAATGACTCTGTTGATCATGCAACTAACAATGAGAATGTGGTTGAAAAAGACATTGTTGATATTTCACTAGGAAGCAACAATGACCAATTAACATTGCCAATCTAGGTAACCCCACCATCATATCTTGTAGAATCCATGATGAATATAAACAAACACGATGTCTCAAGAACCAATGAAGAAAGCATGAACATGCCTTCACAACCAAAAAAAAATGAACAATGAAATTGTTCATTTTTTTGTGGACAATAGATCAATGGAAGAAGATAGTGCACATAATGAGGAATCATATGAAGAGAAACATATAGCTCAATAAGTTGTCTGGGATATTAAAAGGCAAGTGTCAAGCAATGACATGCAGGTGGTAGGGAATGAAAAGTTACTTGGTCAGTTCCTAAAGCTACCAGTAGAGATAGTGTCAATGAAAAAAAAGCATGGAACACCAAGTAGTCTTTGCTTGAGTTGAAGTTCATAGTTACTCACCTCATAAGAATATATAACCATATTAGTTGAGTTTGAATAAAAGAAACTTGAAATTTAGGAATTAAAATAGAAAAAGAAGGATTTAGCTAAGGAAAAAAGGCAACAAGGATTGTTGCAACACAACTTTGAGCAGAGGAAAGACTAGAAAGAGAGAAATTAAGGAAAGAGAAGGATCATCAAAAACAATTGTCAAGGCAAGAAAAGGAAGCAAGAAAGTCTCAACAAATGCTTCAAAGAGAACAAGGGATGACAAATATGGTTGACAATGGTGCAAGCAAAATTAATGAAACTAGGATAATGTCAACCACATTGGACCAAATTGCAGAAAATACACCATTATTCCACGGTCTCATAAACATTCAAGTGATTTTATACTAGAATGGGGGTTTACCCACTTGCTATATTCCTACCAGTGCAGGTGTCAATGCTATGTATGCTTATCAGACACCTCCACTTAATGCAAGGATTAGTAGTGCAAGTGTGAGCCATGGGTACTCAATTCCTCCATGGCTACAAGGGGAAAATTGGACTCAATCATATGGAAGCAATCCAACACATCCTAATCAACCACTATTAGGTAGGCCAACCTACTTGGATCAAGCAGGGAACTCAACAAGTTTGGGAACTGAAGATTCTAGAGGCCATCAAGAATAGGGGTGTCATATGTTTTTTGTTGTAACCACATTATGATGTGGATTTTGGATGGATTGCCTCTTTTTATTGTCAGATGAGGATTTTGGCTTATAATCTAGGTCATTTTTTCCATATTGTTTGCAACATTGTAATCAAAATCCATTTTAGAAGCAACTTTCGTAGTATATTAGAATGGAGAAATCTTAGCTAAGAATGCAAATGGAATTTTTGTTTTTTCCTTTACATACCGAATGATCCACAACATCACATTTTTCTCTGACTTGTTAAATAAATGACAAATAAGGGAATAATGAAATCTTGAACAACTCACTTTTTATAATTTTAAAACTCCATAAAATAATGAATAATAATAGTAAAAAATTTTGGTCGATGCAAACATCATGACCCCATTTATTTTGGTGCTCATTTCCAACCTCCTAATCTCTCTCTCACTGTTACAAATTGAAAATGAATTCAATTCCATTTGACTATGCTTACATGGGATCACTCTTCTTTCATTGCAATTGGTTTAATTAGAAACGTCGTGACTCCATTGAATACAAAAAATCATTTTTGTAAACAAAAAAGTTCCCAACTATCTTGTTATGACTAGAGAAGAAACTGCGAGGAAAACATAATGGATGAAAAGAAATAATACTACACAATTCAATTCAATTTTTTTGATCTGTCATGATTCCATTGAATCAAACAAATTCAAATTTTTTTAATCAAACAAATTCACAACTGTCTTGTTATGATGAGAGAAGAAAATGTGAGCAAAATGAAGTGGATGACAAGAAAGAATACCACACAATCAATTAAAAAAGTTGATTTGTCATGACTCCATTTAAACAAACACACAGAGTTGTGAGGAACATGGATTAAGTTGCTTTGATGAAAATAAAAATAAGCATTTACTTAGTTAATAATGTCTTGTATGTCTTGTAAAAATGTTTACATTTGAAACATTCTCACAAACCTTTTATTGTTACAATGAATGAGATCTCTAGTTAGATTTATACACTAGGGAAATATATGGATGCTTATAATATTGTTTATATTTTTTTAACCAATTTTCCTCCTTGTGATGGAAATTGGAAGAAATTAAAAGTCCCACCTTAGCCTATAAGTTGTAGTGCATTTGTAAATTGGCTACGAGAAATTATGCAGAATTATAACATCATTTAACAACAAACATTAATCAATGGTTTAGTAATTATGAACTTGAACTCTATTTTGTGAAAATATTCTTGACCAGTTTATTTTGATGGGGCATTGTCAAAGTATTTTCTTAAGAGATCAACCCACCTGAGTCTAATATTTATCCGCTGTAACATTTAGCAGATCCTCTAGATTTAATAATCTGAATAAAGCTAGTTTTTTTTCCCATAAACCTTAGTATACTTTTAATTTTATAATTATGCTCTTAGTCATGTGACATTAGATTAGTTTATCTTTGCAGATGCCTCTAACATATACATAGGTTCAAGATTCGATTGAGGGATTTTTTTATAGGTTGAAAGAATGTTATGTTACTACATAACCCTTGATTCATCTAATCACAACCTTGCAATTTTTTGCAGTTTAGAGAGTGAGGTAGAATACAGGTTGATGGTTGAGTTGCAAAGATATTTGCTAGTATAATGAGGTCATTGGTTCCTTTGGTGTAGTCATTTTTCTCAATATGAAAAGGACCTCCCATCTTAAAGCTACATAGATATGTTTTATGGTGAATATATTCTAATAAATGTGATGTCATATGTAATTGTCAAATTTTTAGGCTGCCGAAGCTCAAGAGTCATTAGAGGAAGAGTCACTTGCCCGTGTTGAAAGGGATGTTAGGTATGAGTTATCCGAGTCATTAATTGGGAATGACGTAAGAGCATATTTTTCCTGTATTGTCATTTTTGAGATTTTGTTGCTCATTTTTATGCATATTAAAACTAGATAGATTAATTTTATGCACCAAGAAAACATAATGGATTAAAATGAGATACACCATGCAAGACTACAAGCTATATGTAACAATAAAACATTCATCAATACATAATCCAAATGACATGGAAAACAAAATAGAAAAAATCCAATACATGAAAAATCTATTAGACTGGGTGACATATATATTTCACACTAAGATCATGACATATTCCACATGATAAGTTGCATGTCAGGTAGACAAATCTATGGCTGCTAACATGCTTAGCATATAGTATTGCACCATACTTTTGTGCAAGCCAGTGAAAAACACCAAGACATGGACATAGTAATTGGCATAGTGGTACAGTGAACCCCAAACAAGCAAAATTTACATTAAACCCCAAGCATAAACCAACGCAAAATTTGCAGTGATCCCCAAGCAAAATTTACAATGAACTGTAGCATAAAAACACCCCAAAATTCATAGTGAATGCCAAGAAAAATTTACACTGAACCCTAAGCATAAAATCACCACAAAATTTAGAGTGAATCCCAAGTAAAATTTATAGTGAAACCTAAGCATAAAAACACCACAAAATTTACAGTGAACCCTAAGCATAAAAACACCACAAAATTTAAAATGAACCCTAAGCATAAAAACATCGCAAAATTTAGAGTGAACCCTAAGCATTAAAACACCGCAAAATTTATAGTGAATCCCAAGAAAAATTTACTGTGAACCCCAAGCATAAAAACACCACAAAATTAACAGTGAACCCAAAGCATAAAAACACCACAAAATTAATAGTGAAGCCCAAGAAAAATTTACAGTGAACCCTAAACATAAAAACACCGCAAAATTTACAGTGAACTTCAAGATAAATTTACAGTAAACCTAAGAAAAATTTACAATGAACCGTAATCATAAAGACACTGAACAACATAGACTTCCCATGGTTTGAATGTGTTTACAAACACAAAGTTAGAAGTTGGTAGGAATGAAATTCTATAGGAAAAAAATCAACGAAGCCATTGAGCCACAAAAACCCCTCTGCATCAATGTTAAAATCCTTCACCCCTCGCCACACCTCACCTACAAGCCCAACCAATCTTACCTACAATACAAATCACAAAAGTGTCTAAAAAACCATCAATCCAAGTGAAAATGCATGAAAAATTCATAGGAAAGAGAACTTACCCTAAAAAAACCCATTGGAGTGTGAAACCTCCATGTCCACTATTGAACCAACTACAATATGGTAGAGGGTCGAAAGTAGACAATTGTACCAAGCACTGGTATGCCACGACCATGGAGAAACGAGTAAGAAAAAGTTAAAACCTGAACCACTAAAGGAGAAACCCTAAACCCCCCATAAATCACTCCTCTCAGCAAAGAAACCATTGCAGTGCAATGGCCAATCGTCGAGTGACCAACATCAAGGCATTTACTAAACAATAGTCAAGGCAGTAAAACATCCACACAATGGCCCCAAGAAAAATAACATTGAATCCTTGATGCAGTATACCCTAAACCCTAAGTGAAGACCAAAAACACAAGAAATGAGGCGATATTTAATTCCCCAACTACCATGATAGGTGGGAGGGTGTGGTGGCCATGTATCATATGGTTAATTCAATGTTCGTTTTCCTATGTGGCAGGGAGGGCACAAAACCAATGGCATCCCTCCCCTATTTTAGTAGTCGGTGTCGATAAATGAGACTGGAACTGGTACCAAAGAGAGAGGGGATCAAGAAATTTCAAACCATATGCAACATGTAGAAAGTAATCAAGGTCGAAGGGGAAACACAAAAGAGAACCATCCAAACAAATTATTAATTTGACTAGTTATGATACCTGAGCCAATTCGTGGGAGAAGCCAACCAAGATATCATGCCAGAGTCCAAAAGGAAATATTCCATCTCACGCATTCGAAGTCATTGTAAATGAGGCCGAATAAATGAAGACTCAATGCAAGCCAAATATAGAAATTAGTAAAAAAACTATTATACAAAATGTGTTTTTTACAATTTTAAAATTGAAAACAAAAATATTTTTCTTTTACATATAAAATATATATAATCAACCTAGATCCATTTTAATTCCAAAAGTACTAAGAATAGAGAGATGAAATTATTTTCACTCTAAAAGGAGGTTTTCACCTCAAGAGTGAGATTTTGTCCCTCTTAGGTGCTTCTAGATCTGAAGTTAAGATGGATCTAGGTTGATATATATGTAGTTGGCATTCCAATATTTTATTTATTATTCACATTCTCCAGATTAAAAATTAGTACATGCCCCCTCATATTGGAAAATAGAAAACACATATCCATAGGATACAATCTCTCCCTTTCAAATATGGATGCATACATTAAAATATTTTTATTATTAATTTTCTCTCTCTTTATATACACACACATAATCATAATTTATGGATATTGTTCCAATATTTATGAATGATTTTTAGATATTTGTGCCATGATTTTTTATTTTTTTTGTAGAAAAACTAAAAAAGACATAAAATATTTGAAAATAGTTCATACTCAAGTAAATAACAATAACATATTTACCATCATTTACTCCCCACCATAATTTAAGCAAGTCATTACATAAAAAAATGGATAGAAATAATATGTAAATAAATATACCTACAATGATTTACTTTGTACCATTATTTATGTTCTCCTTAACACTTACGTAGGAGTAAAACTGTAAATTTTTTCTATTAATTACTACCCACTAAAATTTATGCAAGTCGAATTCATTTATCCACTTCAAATATCAATTTATGGCGTAGTCTAAATAGACTAAATACAATTTCAGGCGAGATTGTGATTTTTTTTTTTTTTTTAAATACATTTTTGAATGCATAGATGGATTTTGCACCCTTAAGGGCACTCCAATTCTCTACATTAAACACCTTAAACTCAAGTTCTTAAATATTTATTAGGTTTTGGTTAAAATTAACCAAACAAATGCAAGTTCTTAAAAATTAGGTTTTGGTTAAAATTAACTAGGAAAATGCATTGCAACCTGATGATACAGTTTCAAGAAAGATTGTGATTTTT
>APFE030030319.1:60537-119590 GCA_000404065.3 Pinus taeda | reverse complement strand
CTGGACCCCCATCATTGTTTCTTTCAGCATTTTCAGTTTCCTTAATTGTAGCACAACTTACTATTTTTAGCAGTTTTTCAGGTCCTGAACTTCTGGAGCCGTTTTGAGGCCCTAAACGACGTTTTTTGAGAAATCTGGGGGCAACATGGTTCCATGGACCCATGTTTCCCTTCCCAAAGTGTAGTTCTCGGATAGATCTTTCTAACGAGCTATCGTACGCATCAAACGGAGATCATATGCCAAAGTTACGACCCCGGGAAATTGATGTACCAATTTAGCCAAACGGGGCCCACAATTTGGCGTTTCATCTTCTAGGGTTAGGTTTTGGGATGTGAAGGGTTTTTTGTTTCTCAACAATAAATAGGCCTCCGAGCCTCATTTTAACACAGTTTAGAGGCATGTAGTCACCACATCTCTTCTCATAGATAAGCTACCATCGCCCTAGCTGGTTTATTTCCATTTCTGGTTGTAAGCATATTTCGGTATTTTCCATTAATGAAATGAAGCATTGTTTCCACTACATCTTTGTGTATATGGTTATCTCTGTATTTTGTTGCGTTCTTGTTTAAATCTGGATCATATCGAGCCTCCATGGGAAGGAGACTTTGCATGCAATGTGGAAAACATTGAAAGATTTATATCAGAATAGCAGTGATCAGAGGAAGCTGGAACTAAAGGAAAAACTTCGAAAGATCAAGTGTGAAAGGGATGAGACAATCTCTATGTTTTTGACCAAGCTCATCACATGCAGGGATGAGCTTGCAAGTATAGGGGTCATGACATCGAATGAGGATATGGTGAGTCTAGTACTCCTTGGCCTTCCTAAGAGCTGGCATAGCTACCAGGACTCGATGAATGGAAGGGAGAAACTACAAGATTAGGAATGACTATGTTGGATTTGATGTAGGAGGAGATTAGACGGAGCACCAGAGATAGTTCTTCATCCATGCATGATGAGGAGAATTGTGCCTTAGCGAGTATGGTGAAGAAGGGGAAGGAGAAGGTTTCTCTTCCGAATCTAGTTCTTAAAATGATGGGTAGAAAGTTGACAAATTGAATGTGTGATGCTTTCGTTGTCATGAGGTGGGCCATTATGTTGCAAATTGTCCACGGAGGAAATCCAAGAAGGGATCTGGGGAAGGATCTGAAGGTGAGGCACTTGCTTCATAGTTTGAGTTGGATTTCACACTCTTTGCATGCATGGTTTCATCCATGGTGGGAAGTGGTTGGTTTCTTGACAGTGGAGCTTCTTCCCACATGACCGACGATGAGAGTTTGTTCAGTACTTTGGAGGAGAAAGATCTCTAGATACTCATAACGATGGGTAATGATGAGAAGTATGGTGTCTCAGGTGTAGGCATGGTTATTTTTCAGAGGAAGCATGGATCTCACCTTACCTTGACCGATGTCAAGTATGTACCAGGACTCAAGAGAAAGTTGGTGTTGATTGCGATGCTGGAAGACAGAGGCTATGATGTAGCCTTGAGTAAGGGAAAGGTTTTCCTTAGACACATCATCACTAGACAAGTGAACCATATTGGTTCACAGGTCAAGAACCTGTATGCTCTTAAGGTTCAAGATGCATGCAAAGCCTTGAGGAGCAAGGCAACTAATGGAGACTTAATGGTTGAGAGGGAGCGTATATTACCTCTCAGCACGCAGAGCCAAAAGAAGTCTCAGACGATTGTGCAGGAGCCACGATTAGTGTAGCAGCTTCAGGAGGTTGTGGAGCAGCCACAATAGGGGAAGTTGAGTGGAGATCAAGTAGAGACATCTACTCATGCAGAGACCTCTAGTAGGGGGAAACTATGAGCCAAGTGGGTTGAGGGATCACATGCAGCCATACCTCTAGGTAGGAGGTGGGGCGATATAAAGTGATCGTCCCAAGGAGGAGGGGTAGGATCCTTGAGGTACCCAACCTCTTGGATGAGACCTTGCTACAGGAGCCCCGATGTGGAGTAGCAAGAACTGAATGATTAGATATAGACAAATGCGGATGGAGCGCCAAAGAGAGCGATAGTGCAGGGAATCCCAGGACAGTGCATAGCTAGCAGGCTGCAACAATGCGAGAGGCACAAGTGTTTTGCACAATGCTAGGTGGCACAGAGAGGTGTGCAATGGTGCGAGATGCATGGATATGTTGCAGTAGTGTAGATGTCAGAGAGGGAGCACTTGTCAGCAGTAGGTAGAGCTTCAGCATCAAAGTATGTTCCTAGCCCAACAGAATGGTCAGTTGGGAGTGTTTTTGTTCCACGTGTTGTTGGAGCAAGTGGACTAGGTAGATGTGTTGCATGCAGAACATTCTAGAGTTACAAGATCAGGTTCGAGAGAAAGCCTTTCTTGTTGAGAGGGAGTGTTGAAAAATGTGCAACGAGAAATGTTAAATTTAGAATGTGCTAAAAATAGACTTGCTAAAAATAACATGTATAAAAATAGCAGTTTGGCCAGTGAGGTCATTGGCCACATTGGGTGAGAGGTGAAACTGCTAAAAATAGAAAGGTCTAAAAATAGCATTTCTAGGTCCCTTCCTATTTATAACAGTCCCTAGTCTATCTATAGGAAGTGAAATTAATTTTGGTCTTAACAGCAGTTGGAAATATTAATTAATTAATTCAGTTGAGTTAATTAGTTAAGGAAATTCGAATTTGAAGTCTTTTTGAGCATGCACATGAGTTGTCCCACTGATTGAGGAATTTATCCTTAATTTCCTCCACTGATTGAGGGAATAAGTATGAGTTCTATAATGAGAGAATCAGTTGACTTAGTTCTAACTAGTCAAGTCTAGCTACATTATTTTAACAAGTTGTTAAAATAATAAAATATAGTTTGTTAATGCTTGCATGCATGTGACAACTATTATTTTAGATAATTGAGGATTCACTCATGGATAACTATTGCATGTCAATTCTATCAGAGACTCAGTTGAGATCAGATGAGGGACAATGTACTATCAGATGCTTGACTATTTCTAGTAAGTAGTTTTTGCATGATTGAGGAACTAGTGTCCTCAAAGATTGCGTAGTTGGACCATATGTTGACTTGGTACGTTTGGAATTAATTGCATATGCGTTTGCTATTATTTCCTAAGAAAAATGCGCAAGGAAATAGGGATTGGACCATAGGTAAAGCCTTTATATACAGGGCTTGGTTGGTTCATGAGACGTATCTTCATATCTTCATAGTTCATTGAGAACTGGATAGCTTGAGAGCTGATTCCTTTTGTATTGTGAAGAGGATTTCCACTTGATTGATAATACATGGTTGGGGTTTTATGTTGGTGCTTTCCCCTGGATATATCTTGTGTTATGTGTGATTATTTCTCTTGATCAGTTATGCATGTTTCTATTTGATGTTTCTCATGAATTCGATTATGCTTCCACTTAATGTTTTGTAGAAGTAGAACAAGTATTATGCTTTAGGACATTGCATATATCGGTTTGTTTTACAAGTGAAATTTCTACATGGTATCAGAGCTATCCGATTTGTAGGAAAAAAATCTATATGGTTTTCAACTTAGGGTTATTGTCATGAATAATAATCAAACCTACACCAGTTCATGATTTAATTTGAGATTATATTTGGGATTTATACTAGCATTTGCACCAGATGTTGCAAAGGAAACGCCGTAAGGCATAAATGTAAATGGCCATTGAAAATAAGAATTAATAAAGGCATCTTTTGCATCATTCATAGCAAGAACCTACATTCCAATACTCAGAATAAGTAGTTATGCACACACCTTTGAAATGATAAAAAGAGATTCTTCAAACTCTATAATAGCAAGTGATTCCCTAGAATCTAAAGTGGTTGCCAAGTTCCCGAAGCATAGCGATCAAGTTACTTTAACAGAACCACCAATAACAACCTGTCAAGAAGACATCATTCCCAACAAAAATTTGTATTTTAGAAACAAAATAGAGGAAGTAAGATATTGAACAAAATTGACATTGTGAATCAAAAAACTAAAAAATTGCAAAAGTACCATTCAGAGTCAAGGACTACGCACTCAACTTGGTGTGATCAAAAGAGATTCCCCTAGAACCTATATGGTTACCAAGTTATCTATGCACTCATAAGTTGCTTCAACAACACCACCATCAACAATTATCTATCAAGAAAGAAAGCATATTGGCTAAATAACATAATTGTAGATAAAGGAACAAATCAATATTTAAGAAGATAATAATTTAATCAACCCAAGAAAGAAAAACTCTATAAAAGCTCACATTCCTATGTTAGATTCCATTGTGATCCTTATCACGGTGGGTAAAGGCGTTGTGCATAGAGCATTCCATCTCATCCAGCATGTAATCATTAGCACACCTCATAATATTATGGAAACCTAATTATCACGCATGTGACAAGTGATCTTAGGCAATTCCAAACTACCTGACTGAATATAGTCATCACTATTTTTAAAATCTCTTTTTAGCACAACACCAGTAATGATGCACAACCTGAGAAGATAATTGTTCTTTCCATAAAAAAATTACAACATTAACTAGTTTTACTACTCTGGAACTATGTGATCTATTGATCAAAATGACATCAAAAAACAGTGTGCTCCTCTTCGACCTCACCTCCATATCCAAGGAATGATGGATCAAATGTTTCACCCCATCCCACTACAAAACCAATCCAGAAATTGGAGAGATACTCACTGCAGGGTAAGATAATGCAATACCTAGGAGACAACATAACCAGTTTTACCAATCGCTCTTGATCGCTTACCTCCTTTGATCATAATGCATCATCATCAACAATGGGCTCCTCTACAACTCCATATGCATACCCAAAAAGTGATGGATCGAATGTTTCAACACTTAGCATATCAGAAAATTTAAGAACCTACAAAACTCGTAAGCAAGAGAATGCATTATCTAGGAGCATCTCCTAGGTAATATCCTTCCATAAACTATAAATATGTTGTGGGGCAATGCATTGCTATTATCATCATCTACTGTTCATATCTAATCAAAGGGATATACACGCTATATGTATGCACCATAAACTCAAGCTTTCCATCAATCCATTACTCAAAAAGAAAATCACACATTTGGAAAAATCCAGTGGAACAACAAATTCAGAATCAATGTCAAAATTTCCTTCACATCCATATTTTGGCTGCATTGCATGAATGCAGAAAAGAGTGCCAATATTGTTAATTATTAGGAATTTTGCATTGATTTCAGATTGTAAATCATGATTTTGTGTTTTGTGACCAATACTAGAGTTCTGATAATTATTTCCTCTTCTTCTTCTTATTTTTGATAAACTACCAGAATCAATTGCATAATCTTGATCTAGTGCATCCCTAACTCCTTCAATATAGTTTGAGGGTCCATGAGCTTCTTTGAAATAACCTAAATTCCCTTCTTCACTTTCAAGTGCATCAATTATCGACCATTCATAGCTAGCTAATGCTTTTCTTCAAAGAATTTTATGCATATACAGACCAACGTATTCCCCAAAAATACCTGACAAATGAAGCTCCCCTAGTTGACCATCTCCAAAGAAAAAATAAGGGCCTTCTAGCTTGAAGCAATACTCTAGGAATAGATCTTGCAACTTTATCATCTTATGGATATCCATGATTTATCCATTTCTATGATATTCCTTCTCCTCTTGCCGTGCTTGATAATTTTGTAAGTTGGTACTCATATGCTGACCCTGTTTTGGTGGTCAAAAGTATTGAGAATGTCTTTGCAACAAATGTTTCATTTATAAAATTAAGCCCTAACAAACTAAAAGAAACATCATTAGGTGTCATATGCATAAACCACTTCCACTTTCTTTGGAATAACTATCTCTCTAATAGCAGACCATCCTTGCTAGGGAGAAAAGTGACCCTGAACTTTCTTTAACCAAACTATGCAAAGTACAACCTCTAGATGGTACCAGAGAAATATTTTCCGTTCATGGTTTAACCTAAATATGTTTCTTCCATGATGGCCTTGACTTCATGTCAAATTCATACAACTCTCAAATTGTACTCACAATGCATGTTACCTATGATCGCAAGGTCCCAACATTAGCAATACCTGCAACATCACCATGATGTCGACCGTGGTTTATCAACTTAAGATGATGCAATTATGAGAGCTCTAAAAGTGATCCATCCTCTGTTGCAAAGCATAATAACATGCCATTTTCTGATGTAATTCTATATCTCAAACGCACATTTCTATTTGAGTCTTCATCTAAATTATCGATGCTTGAAGATGATGGGAATAATGGTCCACTTTCAACCCACAAAGGTTGTTCATTAGACTTTACTATCATCTTGTTAAAAAAGCACCCGAGTTTCCATAGCTTTAGATGCCAAACCCATCGCATCCACAGTTCCCGCAATATCCATAATTTAATCTATCAATCTGAATCTTTGTATTAAAAATCTTTCCTTTATCCAAAAATTATGATTTCCTCATGCACTTGACATTCCTTGTTTTATGTTCTTTGTATTGCTCAGAATTTTGGCAACTTTACTTATTGAAATAACTTGCAAGATATAAGGACAAAGATTGCCAAAAACTGATACTCTGAAGAAAACAAGACGATTTTCTGACCAAAATTCATAATATTCAAGTGAAACTCTAATAAATCTGGGAGCCTTCACCGATAAGAACACATCAAAGTTGCTTGTTGCTTCTTATATCTCCTCTAAAGCAAATGAGTGGTATTGTAGAAGACAAAGTGAACCCAGTTTCATTGCTTGAGATACATGCTTTTGATTGACAAGTAATTATGATGATATGCCAGTCAAAGCAGATTCTGTCACTAGTTTTCTTGATTGCTTAATTTCCTTCTTATATCGTGGCTTTCTAAGCAACACTAAAACCACACAAAGCATTAAGGCCACCACTCAATCAATTTGAATGATTGTGCCCTAGCCTAGTGTTCATCATTTGTTGACTGTTGTCTTTATTATGGTGTGAAATCCAATATAGGGCTTCCCCTGCCTCCTTGACGAGCCTCTCTTCTTCTACTATTGAAAACAAAGAGAAGATATTACATAGATCTCTCTTGTCTTTGCAAGAATTATTAACGTGTCTATAGTCAGAATTTGTAGATGAGGCTTGGATCTTGAATGCTTACATCCTTTGATCAAAATGCATCATCATCATCAACAATGTGCTCCTATACAACTCCATATGCATACCCAAAAAATGATGGATCGAATGTTTCACCACCTACCATATCAGAAAATTTAAGAACCTACAAAACCAATCCAAAAATTGGAGAAAATATTTAACAATGACTCATGAACAAGAGACTGCATTATCTAGGAGCATCCCCTAGGCAACATCCTTCCACAAATTATATATATGTTGTGCGGCAATGCATTGCTATTATCATCATCTACTGTTCATAACTAATCAGAGGGATATACATGCCATATGTATGCATTTTTCTCCACTTTGAGTCTTATATCTATATGTGGAGGAAACTGCATACATATGTCGTGTATATCCCTTTGATTATTTATGAACAGTAGATGATGATAATAGAAATGCATTGCTCGACAGGATATCTATAGTTTAAAAGTAATGCTTAGTGCTTTGCAAGCAAAATGTCTAATCTACTTATGAGCAAAAATTTGAAATATTTGAGAATGCAGATTTCCATAGTTCATCATATTAACCTTTTAGAGTTTAGCATGTGGAATTTTGAAATAAATTAAATTATGTTTAGAAATCCATAGTTTCAGACACATTGAAAATCCAAAAATTCCCTCATAATATGACTCCAAGCATGCAAATATGACTGATCACTAAACTTTCCTATTCAAGCAGTATCATAGTTTTAAAAACCATCTAGTTTAAACTAGAAACTGGCCAAATCGGTCGGTCACATAGGCCCAAATAACAACCGGTAGAAAATCCCTTTAGGTTCCAGTTCAAAACTTGGTTAGATAGGTGACATTTTCAAAACCCGATTCTAGTTTTTAAAACTATGAGCGGTATCCAGTCGCTCTTAAATTTTTAGGATATGACAAGTTCAAAAAATAAGAATGGAAAGTACCAATAATAATTCCAAATATTAATATATTTAGCAATGCACAATTTCAGATGAATTAGAAACCCCAAATATCCTTTGAATTTGCCTCGAAACATGCAACGATGACTAGTTAATTGAATCTTTCCATTCAAGTGCTATCCAATTTCTCTTGAATACTTAGTATATGAGTAATTCAATAACTACAAATGGCAAGTACCAAACATCCAAAGACCAAATCTTAAACAAAATAAAATCTAGTTTGGAACATATCTAGAAATGTGCCCCTGATTCTATCAATTAAACTTCCAAGGTATGTCAAATTAAAAGATATTATTGTGCAAAGGCACAAGGACTCTGCCAAATTCTTTCCTCATTCAACACTTCTGGACAAGTAGTATTGACGAGCTAAAAATATTTTCTTTAAGGAAAGGATAACACATGAAAGTTTCAATAAACATTTTAAGGCCTTCATCAATCTTGAAATTACAAAACAACTCAATATTGCAAATGCCTTTTCAGAACAGATTAAACATTAATCACATGCAACAGATGGTGATATGAGACACAACAATATCAATTTCAAACTCAAAATTAAATCATAACTATGACAATTTCAAGACTATAACCAACAAAGACTTGAACGCTTTTATCTTTGGAGACAGCTAACTAGATGTTCAAACAGGCTGGTAGAAGCATTTTGGATGCCATAAGATTGATGGGCATCTCCTTTCATGGAATGAAAATGTCGTGCAACTTCAAAGAAATTGGGTAAATTCAAGGTTTCAGATCAGGACTAGCAATTTAGAATTCAAGCAAGGTTGGCATTTTCAAAAAAGATGTAGAGCCTCTTGAAATAGGATTGAAGACATATATGCTGGCTCTCCTTGCCAATGTAGGGAGTAGTAATATTTTTCCCAAAGAACTTTTTCGGGAGGGTCTAGTTAAAATAGGCCCATGAGAAGCAGCCACATTGTTGGCTGCAAGTCCTTATCGAATAGGTGATAGACCCCTAACAAGTTCCAAGTTCTACTCAAGCATCTTAGAGAAACCAATAATAGGGTTTGTTATAATTTTTCATGCAGGTATACCAAAAAATTTTGCATTCTTTATCTGTAACCATAACTCATTAGCAAATTCTTTACATACATCCCCATAGGTTGTATTTTCATCATTCTGTATTGTTGACAATTCCCATCTCATATGCATTAAGATATAAGGGACAACGAGATCAACAACTGTAGAAATCATGTTGGTATCCAAACAACCTCCAGATATATCGTTCACAACATGATCTCCATTTCTTACTGTCTTAGATGCAACTTTAGCATCGAAAGTATCTACTGATGGGATTTTACCTTTAGCTTCAGGAATCTACACAACTGCTTCTAAAACTGGCAAAAGCCAAGACAATTCCTCCTCTATTGAAATGCTTAATGTTGTTGGCCTAGTTGACTGTGTTCCAATGTCAATCGTATCTGCTCCTTCAGATATTATCCGTCTAACCTAATTAATTGCATTCTCTACAGACGTGTACCGTCCTCCATCACTAAAACTATTTGGTGTTAAATTTAAAACACCCATGACATGAGTTTTTCTCGACCAATCCAATAACTCATTTCCAATGGGAAAAAATATCTTCATTCCCTCTCGTCCCATAAGGTCTTCCCCTCCAAGTTTCTCCCATGCCTCAAACATGCTGCCATTTCTTTCCGACAAGGCATGTCAATAGGCAAAAGTGTCGTTACCAGCGACCAATCCAAGAAGGTCTACAAGCGGAGCAAGAAAAAAGGGTCACTCCCACAAATTCTGATGGGGTATATGATGAATCCTTGAGTTTGCCATAGAATAAAATTTCCAAATCAATAGGCTGAGGCCCATACCTTATTCCCTTAGTCCGGCCTAATCCATTTTTAATTCCTTTCTGAATTGTCAACAAAGCATGTGGACCAATTTTTGTGATTGCCCTCATTGCAGAGTTAAGGAAGCAAGGTTGAGTAGTTATATATGCAGGCCTAATCCCTTTTTAATTCCTTTCAGAACTATCAAGAAAGCATGCGGACCAAGTTTTGTGATTGCCCTTATTGCAGAGTTAAGGAAGCAAGGTTGATCAGTTACATATGCAGGTGCAATCAGGTATAAGTTTGCATTCTTTGTAATATATACACTAGCTTTACCCATCATGCTGAAAGCTCTATTGAAATTTTCAACTCCGTTGACAACATTGCTGCCCAAAGCAATGACCACTACCTCCACCGGGGGGTGAACTTCAATGCAAGATTCAAAGGCTGATGAGTATGCAAAGGAATCCCAAGAACAAGAAACTCACCCCAAAGCTGCAAAAGATAGACCCAGAGACAACTGTTTCAATGAAGGATTCATGAAAATGGTTTATTTTCCCATTTGCATTAGCTTAGATAAACTACCTAACGCGCAAGTGAACTTCAATGCTAATGTCTAGCACATACATACATACAGAAAGAGTGTGTGTGTGCCCCTACCGCAAGAGGCTCTAGCATAGAGAATGAATTTGATATAAGCATGCATGTGGAAGAGGCTCTATTACTTAGATTCTAATTTTCAAATTTATCTTGATATTACTGTTTGGTGATTAATGAAACTTGGAAGTGTTCCTATCTTATACAGAATATACAAATGCCCAACAAATAAAATCACATGGAAGGGAAATTAATTAAAGAAATGAATTTATTATGAGGGAGAAGACTTACCAGCATTCTGGGAACCCCACGGAAAAAACACCCAAGTTTCCATAGCTTTAGATGCCAAAACCCATTGCATCCACTGTGCCCCCAATATCCATAATTTAATCTATCCATCTGAATCTCTGTAATAAAAATCTTTCCTTTCTCCAAAAATTATGCTTTCCTCGGGCACTTGACGTTCTTTTCTTTTTGTTCCTTGTATTGCTCATAATTTTGGCAACTTTACTTGTTGAAATAACTTGCAAGATATAAGGATAGAGGTTGCCAAAAATTAATATTAATATGTATTTGAAAATATATTAACAACTTAAATAAAATATAAAATTTTAATATAAGAAAAATAGTCTATGAAATGCTTTAATTCCCATATTAGATAAAATATTTTGATATCCATATTAAATAAAATATTTAATGTCAACTATACATATATGTATATATTATACAAATCTTTTGAAAAATGAATTTTTTTACCATTAAAATAGTTTTAAACATTTGAATTATCTTAGAAAAATATTCAATTTTGATCAAGTAAAATATCCCATTGTAAAATCTTAAGTAGTATCTTAAGTAATATTAATGTGTATTTGAAAATATATTAATCACTTAAATAAAATATAAAATTTTAATGTAAGTCATATAGTCTATAAGGGATTAAAGATTATAAATTTTGAAAAATAGATGTGGAAGACCTGTACTCTTAAATATGGGGTTGTTTGATAATGTTAAGAAAGTTACAATAAGGGAAGACTTTGTAATACTTAGTCTGAGAGAAACGTGTCATTTCATCCATGCTCAATGTGAAATTGGCACGTGTTCATTTTAAAATAAAAATAAAATAACTATAAATAAAAAACAATGTTGGTTAGAGTATACATACTTGATTAGTTTTAGTTAAAATGCAATAGAAATGGATATACATATTTTGATGTCTATCTTAAGTAACATAATTTATATCAACTATATATATATATACACACTCAAAGAAAGAAGGAATTAAAAGTAAAATAATTTAGAGATTTTCTACAAAGAGAGAAATGTGTAATTCATTTAAGTATATATATATAGAATTGAAATGAAATGCAACATTTAAAATATATTATTGATAACGAAAAAAAATCAATTTTGATCAAAATAAAATATCCCACATTAAAATTCTCCAAACCAACAATTCTTCTCTATCTATCTATTTAATAAGTTGAAGAAATTTAATACTCCAAAAATGTATACATAATCCTTATAGTATGCTTTAAAATCCAAAACCTTATGTACTTAGATAACAAAAACCAAAAAAAAAACAAACAAACAAACTATTTGCCTTTTTAAGCAATCTAAGTTTAGTTATCCAGAAAATGGATAAAATTCAAATTGTCATTATCAGAATCTTTATTAATGATCACTCCCAAACTATTAAAATTCTCCAAACAACAATTCTTCTCTATCTATTTATTTAATAAGTTGAAGAAATTTATTTGAAATAGTTGGATATTTAACAAAAAATATAAATGATTATAACTAATTTTAAATCAGAATCTTTATTAATCATCACTCCCAAACTATTAAAACCAACAATTCTACAAACCAACAATTCTATTTATTTAATAAGTTGAAGAAATGTATTAAAATAATTGATTATAACTAATTCTAAATCGGAATCTTTAATCATCATCACTGGCAAACAATTAAAATTATGCAAACTAACAATTCTTCTCTATCTATTTATTTCATCAGTTGAAGAAATTTATTTAAAATAGTTGGATATTTAAAAAGAAAATATAAATGATTATAACTAATTTTAATTTCTTTATTAATCATCACTAATTCTATTTATTTAATAAGTTGAAGAAATGTATTTAAAATAATTGATTATAACTAATTTTAAATCGGAATCTTTAATCATCATCACTCCCAAACAATTAAAATTATGCAAACCAACAATTCTTCTCTATCTATTTATTTCATAAGTTGAAGAAATTTATTTAAAATAGTTGGATATTTAACAGAAAATATAAATGATTATAACTAATTTTATATTTTTAATTTCTTTATTAATCATCACTCCCAAACTATTAAAATTATGCAAACCAACAATTCTTCTCTATCTATTTATTTAATAAGTTAAGAAATTTATTTAAAATAGTTGGATATTTAATAGAAAATATAAATGATTATAACTAATTTTAATTTCTTTATTAATCATCACTAAACTATTAAAATTCTCCAAACCAACAATTCTTCTTTATCTATTTATTTAATAAATTGAAGAAATTTATTTAATATAGTTGGATTTAATTTCAAATAGCGCTCCCTCTAATAATCAACAAAGATTTAAATTGATTGCTTTATTTCAAAATTAAAATTTGAAATCACTTTCCAAAATAATGAATCAAAATATTAACTTTACAATTCACATGAAAATATTTATATAATAACAAATCTAATCCTAGTCATACATCAACATGAAATACTTATCAGTTTAGTAAATTAGATTGTGAATAAATTCAAAAGTTAATATTAATATTGATTTTAAGTTAATTGTGAATATTTAAATATTTTTATTTTATTTTATATATAAATATTCAATTACAAATGAATGTTAATGTGGATGATGGAGAAATAATTTTTTTATAAAACTAAAATTATATTTTTAATTTTATAAATTAATTTATTATTCCAAAAAATAATCCAAATATTTTATATAGAATTTTTAAGCAAACTAAATTTAGTTATTAAAATAATAGATAAAATGCTTCAAAATCCAAAACCTTATGTATTTAGATAACCAAAAAAACAAACAAACAAACAATCAAACAAGTTGCCTTTTAAGCAATCAAAGTTTAGTTATCCAAAAAATGAATAAAATTCAAATTGTCATTATCAGAACCTTTATTAATCATCACTCCCAAACTATTAAAATTCTCCAAACCAACAATTCTATTTATTTAATAAGTTGAAGAAATGTATTTAAAATAATTGATTATAACTAATTTTAAATCAGAAACTTTAATCATCATCACTCCCAAACAATTAAAATTATGCAAACCAACAATTCTTCTCTATCTATTTATTTCATAAGTTGAAGAAATTTATTTAAAATAGTTGGATATTTAACAGAAAATATAAATGATTATAACTAACTTTAATTTCTTTATTAATCATCACTAATTCTATTTATTTAATAAGTTGAAGAAATGTATTTAAAATAATTGATTATAACTAATTTTAAATTGGAATCTTTAATCATCATCACTCCCAAATAATTAACATTATGTAAACCAACAATTCTTCTCTATCTATTTATTTCATAAGTTGAAGAAACTTATTTAAAATAGTTGGATATTTAACAGAAAATATAAATGATTATAACTAATTTTAATTTCTTTATTAATCATCACTCCTAAACTCTTAGAATTATGCAAACCAACAATTCTTCTCTATCTATTTATTTAATAAGTTAAGAAATTGATTTAAAATAGTTGGATATTTAATAGAAAATATAAATTATTATAACTAATTTAAATTTCTTTATTAATCATCACTAAACTATTAAAATTCTCCAAACCAACAATTCTTCTTTATCTATTTATTTAATAAGTTGAAGAAATTTATTTAATAAAGTTGGATTTAATTTCAAATAGTGCTCCCTTTAATTATCAACAAAGATTTAAATTGATTGCTTTATTTCAAAATTAAAAATTTGAAATCACTTTCCAAAATAATGAATCAAAATATTAACTTTACAATTCACATGAAAACATTATACTAATAACAAATCTAATCCTAGTCATAACATCAACATTAAAAATACTTATTCACTTAGTAAATTAGAGTTGTGAAATAAATTCAAAAAGTTAATATTAAATAATTATTTTAGGTTAATTGTGGAATAATTAAATTATTTTTATTTTTATTTTATATTATATTATAATATTCAAATTACAAAATGAATATAAATGTGGATGATGGAGAAATAAATTATTTTTTTTTAAATTAACATTATATTTTTTTTTTTATAAATAATTATTATTCCAAAATCAATAGAAAATCATTTATATGTCAAAATTACAAAATATATTTATATAGAATTTTTAAGCAGACTAATTTTAGTTATTAAAATATATATAAAATTCTTCCCACATCCAATCTTATGTACTTAGATAACAAAAAAAAAAAAAAAAAAACAAACAAACAAGTTGCCTTTTTAAGCAATCTAAGTTTAGTTATTCAAAAAATGGATAAAATTCAAATTGTCATTATCAAAATCCTTATCGATCAATTGAAAAAATCTATTTAATATAGTTGGATCTTCAAAGAAAATATAAATAAGTACAACCAATTTTAATTTCAAATAATGGCAACCTTAATTATTAAACAAAAAATTTAAATTAATTACTTTATTTTTATTTTATAAAAAATAAAAAAAAATAAAAATAAAAAAAACAAAAATTAGGATGAAAACTGAAATCCTATTAATCATAAATCTCTTATATATTAAGAAAATCAATTTATATGCCCAAAATAATCAAATATATTATATAGAATTTTTAGCAAACTAAATTTTAGTTTAATTAAAAACTAATAGATAAAATTTAAAATATAATTATCAAAATCATTATCAATCAATTGAAAAAATCTATTTAATATAGTTGGATCTTCAAAAAGATATAAATAAATATAACCAATTTTAATTTCAAATAATGGCAACCTTAATTATTAACAAAAATTTAAATTAATTACTTTATTTTCTTTTATTTAAAAAAAATAAATAAAAAACAAAAACAACACGAAAACCTATGTATACATCTCTTGGACGAATCAATCTTTTTAAAATTCTTCCAAACCCATAATTCTTATGAGTCTTGTATATAATTTAAAACATAATAAACTAAATATTAATTTAAATAAATACTAATGATCATTATCATTATATTTCTCCAAATCCATAATTTTTATGAATTATGTAAATAATTTAAAACATAATAAACTAAATATTAATTTAAATAAATACTAATCATCATTATCATTATATTATTATTATCATTAAAAACATGGAACTGATCCCAATAACTGGTTGGTCCTTATATATAAAAAATAATGATGAGAATTGATTTAGGCGTGCGAGAAGGCGTAGAATGAACATTAAAAAATTATTGAATTGTGAGGAACTTGCATCGTCATGCATTAAAATAGTTAACAAAATTAAAAGAGTGACAAACTTATTCTAAAAATCAAAATAAATTCCAATGAAGACATTGATTATTTCCCAAAGTTTAGGATGCTAAACACCTTCTACATATCAGAACTTTATTTATATACTCTTACCTCCACGGGCCATAACCATTACATTGAAACATCTACTACCTTTTGGCTTCGCTGAGATCGTTACAATTGGATGGCTCCGCCATCGGCTCCATAGAGGGCGTACAATGAATTTCGTGATTGACCGTGAAAAACAAGCTCACACTCCCTGGCTGAATTTCAAAGAAACGAGCATTTTATATAGCATTTAACCATTTGCAAAACTTCTGAAAGAAGAAATATTTATGACAAAAACGTCGAACGAGACCTTTCAAAAAACCAAACCACAAGTTTGTTCAAAAAACAAACCTACTGAAGCAATCACAAGTCTGTTCAGAAAACCAACCAAAGCGATTCGATCCGCCGTGTGAATCTTTTGGGGCTGCCAAAGAAGAGAGTAAGAATGCTTCCTTCAGCAGGGAAAGAGCTAGTTTCCGATGTGGGGGATCCGGCATCTTCTTGCTATTCATATGGTTTTAAGGAGAAAGCATCCATATTGATTAAGTTATTGTTAGGTTGTGTTATATTCTTTCCACGACTAACCTACGTAGTCAAACGGGGGGTTAGAGGGGGGGCGGAGCCCCCCCTTCGTTGCGCCGATTGCGCAACAGGGGGGTGGTAGCCCCCCTCTATGGGGTTCGAGGCAGCACCCTGAGAAATTTTTTTTTGGACCCTATATTAGGTTGGGCCAACCTACCTATGGCTTTTCGGTCCATGGTATTGGACGTGATGGTTTTTCGGTCCATGGTATTGGATGCTTCGGCATGTATAATATGTATTGTAACATTGAAAGGAACATAATGAAAAATCAAGCTGGTAGTCTCGGTTTTGAGATCCAGTGGGAAATCTCTGTGTATATGTGTTTTATGTGTTATGCTCTCGCATTTTTATTTTTCCTGTGATTTAAGAATTCGTATGCAGGTAATTTCTGTACGGGTTAAAACCTACATTTGGTATCAAAGCAGTTTTGGCTTCAAGGGGACGCCTTTGTTGCTGAGGGGTTTCGCTCGGGCCTGTGGTAGACCCTGTTCAGTGGGAGATCTGCGAGATCGATCTGGTGGTGAAAGAAGATGGCGAGCAGCAGAAAGATAGAGATTGAGAAGTTCAATGGTCAGAGTTTTGAGTTGTGGAAACTCAAGATGGAGGATCTGTTGGTGGATAAAGATCAGTGGATCGCGGTAGATCCGGGTACTAAACCAACGGGAGTGACCGATGAAGAATGGAAGAAGCTGGATCGGAAGGCAAAGAGCACAATACGATTGTGTGTCTCAGATTCAGTATTGTTGAATGTATCAGGGGAAGCTCGGCGAAGGCTTTGTGGGACAAGTTAGGGACTTTGTACCAATCTAAGTCTCTGGTGAATAAATTGTTCCTGCGGAAAAAGCTGTATAACCTGAGGATGAAAGATGGAGACTCGGTGACAGAGCATCTGAATGCATTTAATACTGTGGTAAGTCAGTTATTATCTGTTGATATTAAAATTTCAGATGAAGATAAGTGCATCAGTTTGTTGTGTTCTCTACCAGACTCGTGGGATAGTCTGGTTATTGCAATAGGTAGCAATGCAACTGCTTTGCAGTTTGATGCAATAGTCTCAGCCTTGCTGACGGAGGAGATGAGACGGAGAAATATGGACAACCAGAATGGTGATGCCTTGTCTGTACGAGGACGGTCCCAGAATAGAAACAAAAACAAGTCATCGAGTGGGAGATCTAAATCTAGAGGGAGATCTAAATCTCCATGAAAACCTGTAAAGGTGGTGTGCTAGAAATGCGAAAAGGAAGGGCACTACAAAAGGGACTGTGAATCTAAAGCTCCTGATAAAGGAAAGGGATCTAATGTTGCTCCTTCTATAGAGGCAAAAACCACCTCAGATGAAGGTGGGGATGTGTACTTGGCTTCTTCAAGTCCACATGTAGATCATGAGGCATGGTTGATTGACTCAGGTGCATCCTTTCACTTCACTCCCCATAGAGATTGGTTCTACGATTATGAGAAATATGATGGTGGTGATGTCTTCTTAGGGGATGATAGGAAGGCTAGAATTATTGGTCGCAGAAAAGTAAAGTTGAAGTTGCAAGGTGGAAGGGTTAGAACACTTTTGGGTTTTTTTCATATTCCTGCATTGGCCAGAAATCTGATTTCTGTAAGCAAGTTGGATGACGCAGGTGTAAAAATAGTGTTCGAGAAGGATACCTGCAAGATGGTTCAGGGAGCACTAGTATTGATGCGGGGAGTTCGGATTGGAACTATGAACAAGCTACAATGTAGCACTATTATTGATGGGTGCAATATTTTTGTGGTTCCTGAAAGTGGAGCAGAATATCTAGTGGTCTCTAGAGAGAAGACCATGCTGTGGCATCAAAGGCTTGGTCATATTGGAGAGAAGGTCATTCGAATACTTCATGGTAAAGGCATGGTAGAAGGTATGAGTAATAGCTTTGTGGATTTTGATTTCTGTGAAAATTGTGTATATGGGAAGCAGAATCGGGTGAGTTTCCCCTCTGGTAGTAAGAGGGTGAAACAGATATTAGAGCTTGTGCACAGTGATTTGTTTGGACCTGTGAAGGTTCCATCACTAGGTAAGTTTGTGTACTATGTATCATTTATAGATGACTTCTCAAGGAATACATGGATATATTTCCTTAAGAAGAAATCTCAAGTCTTTGACAGGTTTAAAGAATTTAAGACTTTCATGGAAAATCAGACAGAGAAGAAGATAAAGGTGTTGAGGATAGATAATGGTGGAGAGCTTTGTAGCAAGGAATTTGAACAATTCTATAAGAAGTGTGGTATATCACGGCAGAAGACTACTCCATATACACCTCAGAAAAATGGAGTTGCAGAAAGAATGAACAAGACGTTGATGGAAAGGGCAAGAAGCATGCCCAGTGGTGCCAGGTTAGGATAGGAATTGTGGGCAGAGGCGATGGATACTGCATGTTACCTGGTCAATAGGTCACCTTCATCAGTGTCAGAGGATAAGAGTCCACAAGAGGTATGGAATGGTAAGAAACCCTCTCTTTCACATCTAAGGGTATTTGGCTGTGAAGCATATGTACATGTTCCAAAGGAGAAATGAATCAAGTTGGATAGTAAATCTAAAAAGTGCATCTTTATTGGGTATAAGGATGATTTAAAAAGTTATAAGCTTTGGAACCCAGTAAATAGGAAGATTGTGTACAACCGAGATGTGGTGTTCAGAGAGGTGAAAGATGTTATTAAACATGAAGTCCAACCAAAGGAACCTAAGAAGATAGATTTTGAGCTAAAGGAGGAAGAATCAGACTCTACAGCAGAGGAGGAATCAGAAGATGAAGAGCCACAAACTTCGGCTGCGAGAAGATTAGTTCAATAAAGAAGGCAGCCATAAAGGTATAGTCCATCTACTTTCTGTTCAAATTTTGATTTGTCTATTACTGATGATGATCCCATAATTGTGAAGGAAGCAATGGATTCAGAGGATGGAAAACTCTGGAAAGAGGCCATGGTTGATGAAATGGCATCTTTGCACAAAAATGAGGCTTGGGGTCTGGTGGAGTTGCCAGCTGGAAGGAAACCCATTGGCAACAAATGGGTGTTCAAAAAGAATATAAATGAAAAAGGAAAAGTGAAGAAATACAAATATTGGTTGGTAGTAAAAGTTTATTCCCAGGTGTTGGGAATTGATTTTGGTGATATTTTTCCTCCTGCTGCCAAGGTAACTTCTATTAGATTAAATTTAGCTGTTGTTGCTACTTTTGATTTTGAGGTAGAATAGATGGATGTGAAGACAACATTTCTTCACGGGGATCTGGAAGAGGAAATCTACATGAAGCAACTTGAAGGGTTTGTGGTGAAGGGTAAGAAAGAACTGGTATGCAAGTTAAAGAAGTCTTTGTATGAGTTAAAAAAGTCACCAAGGATGTGGTATCAGAAATTTGATACATTTATATGGGGACTTGGCTTCACCAGAAGCAAAGCAGATCACTGTGTGCATTTTAAATTAATTGGTGACCGTGTTATTTATCTTGTCTTGTATGTGGATGATATTTTGGTGGTTGGAAATGACAAAGAAATTATCTAGGATTTGAAGACACAATTGTCCTCCAAATTCGGCATGAAAGATCTTGGTGCTGCAAACTATATTTTGGGCATAGAAATTAAAAGAGATCGGGTAAAGAGGAAGCTCTGGTTAAACTAGAGGAAGTATGTCGAGACAATATTGTAGAGCTTTAATATGTAGGATAGTAAACCGGTGAAGGTTCCTATTCCTGTAGGTGTAAAGTTATATACTGAACAATGTTCTAAGACACAAGAAGAGGAAGAGGACATTTCCTGTGTTCCATATGCAAGTGCAGTCGATAGCCTGATGTATGTAATGGTCTTTACTAGACCAGACATTGCACATGTAGTGGGATTATTGAGCAAGTTTATGTCAAAACCAGGAAAGGAGCATTGGACAAAAATGAAGCGGGTTTTTAGGTATTTGCGTGGCACTAGTTATTATGGTTTGTGCTACCAAGGAAGACCAGGATTGGACAGAGTGTTGGATATTCATGGCTTTGTTGATGCAGATTGGGTTGAAGATCTGGATCAGAGAAGATCTATAAGTCGGTATGTGTTTAACCTATTTGGAGGTGTGGTCAGTTGGATGAGTAAGAAACAATCTGTAGTGGCACTATCAACTACAGAGGCAGAATACATGGTAGCCACTCATGCAAGCAAGGAAGCAGTTTGGTTACAGAGATTGTGTTCAAATATGGGGTTAGTATAGGGAGCTATAAGGATAGACTGTGATAGCCAAAGTGCAATTTTCTTGGTAAAGAACACTGTATAGCATTCAAAGACAAATCACATTGATGTTTAGTATCACTTTGTGAGGGATATGATAGAAGACAAAAAGGTGTTGCTCGTAAAGGTTGACACTTTGAAGAATACTGCAAATGCATTGAAAACATTTGTGAGCTCTGAGAAGTTCTCTTGATGTAGAGAGACAATGGGCATTTTAGGGCTGGAAGAACGACTAAGCTCTCCTGTGGCCCCTTGTGGAAAGAAAACAACAAGTGGGAGAATTTCGGGTTGTGTTATATTCTTTCCACGACTAGGCCACATAGTTAATTGGGGGGTTAGGGGGGGTTAGCCCCCCTTTCGTTGCGCAAATTGTGTTGGGGGGGGAGGGGGGGGGTCACAAGGGGGTTTAAGGTGTACTCGTAACCCCACTTTATGGGGTTTGGGGTAGCGCCCTAGAAATTTTTGGTTTTGGACCCTATGTTAGGTTGGCCGGACCCACCTATGGTTTTGTGCATGTTTTTCGCACATGTTTTTTGGACGCGATGGTTTTCAGTCCATGGTATTAGATGCTTCAACATGTATAAATATGTATTGTAACATTGAAAGGAATATAATGAAAAATCAAGTTAGTAGTCCCGATTTTGGGATCTAGGGGAAAATCTTTGTGTATATGTGTTTTATGTGTTATGCTTTCGCATTGTTTATTTTCTGTGTTTTAGAATTCGTATGCAGGTAATTTCTGTACGGGGTTAAAACCTACAGTATACATGACCTAATATATGATAATGCATATGTTGTGATATGGAAACAATGTTTCTTTACAAAACTTAGATAAGTATGAGGCCCCTATGCTCAGATTTGTTGTTATAACATATAGATTACATATTTGTGACATGTTGAAAAAATGGTTGTCATGGCTAGTAGGGGTCCAATCAAATCACTGATCAAATGTTTTCATTAATACCTTTTTTTTATGTTAATTATTATTTATGAAAGTTTCATGAAGTTCTGGTAGTGGCTTGAGTCCTCCCCCTGAAAAAGTGGCACAAAATTTGGGGTCGTTGGCATGCTGTAACACCATCCTCCCACATCTACCCAAGTAATCGGCCAACCGAGGTGAACATGTGATGACAACTTACTATCATATGATTTGAATCCCTATGTGTCAGTTAAGTAAGTTGAACGGATGGAACACGCCATGCAGACCTTCCACATCAGCAACAGAACTCCCAGGAGCCATCCCAACCACTCAAGTAACCAACCCTTTAGACCAACTAAATTTTTAGTGCATCAAACTCCTTAATGCTCCCTTGATATGGACAAGGGTTCATTTAGGAGGCTCCAAAAGCTCCCACAACAAAGGCAAGGAAGCTTTTGAGGACATTTTCCCCAGTGTTGTACCTGCGACTCCATGATTTGTGCCACTTTTTTAGGCCCAAAGCTGAGGTCACTTCCGAGAACTCAATGACGCATTCAGAAATGAAATTTCACAGTGGAACAAAGATACATTTGAAAAAATATCAACAAAGACTATATTAGACCCCTACTAGCTTTGATAGACATTTTGTCAAACATGTCACAAACATGAAATCTATAGATAACAAGTCTTAACAACAGAACTGAGCATAGGGGTCTCATACTTATTTGAGAATCACTAACAAGCATTGATGCCTCAACAAATTAATTTCAATTTAATTTATTAGGCCATAGATACATTGTTCATTCATTTACAAGTAAAAACATGATGAGATCCATACATAGCCACTATCATAATACATGTTCATAACCAACACAATAACAATAGAAATACCAAGGAAAGAACAACCATATAATCCACATATAAACAAGTATAATGCTTATGAATTAACAAGGATAAATAACCTCATATTAATGATGCAAAGGCCAATTAGGTTTAGGACTTCCATGAACCACCTGACTATAGACATGGTTGAGCCAAATATCTCTTCAGCCAGTCACCCCTGTGCCGTATTCCAAGCAGGAATGTAGGATCTCATGGAACAATCCATCAAAACTGAACTAGGGCTTCTAGAGGCCAAACCACCTCAACCCATCAAACATGATTCCACCTCACGTTCGAACATCACAACAATCACTAGATTGGTCTCTACCCAAGCCTTTCAGGACTCCAAAGAATTATTTCTAACCAAGGCTTCTAGGACTAGTAACTCAACCCATAGCTACCACTACGCTCTAAAGAGTTTGTCCAACGAAAACTCCAGGACTAGTAACTCAAACCAAGTTGTTACAAGGCTCGAGATCGTTTTTCCAGTGAAGGCTCCGTGAACTAGTAACTCAACCCATAGCTAAAGGAACATGAGAACCAACTAGAAAATAAAAAGAAATGAAGCCACAAAACCATGACTATCTAGGAAATGGAAAGGCTAGACAAATCCACTATAAATCTAAGCAATCCTCCATGCCAATGAAATATCATAACCAAGAAACTACATGCATATGACATGCATACCAAAACTAGTGCGGAAAACATACATGCAACTCAGTACCTACAAGAAAAACCCATTGTAGTTGTTGATCCTAATGTCCTCTTGCGATTTCCTACTCTTCCTTTGCCTTTTTTCTCTAAGCATCCAAGTATTCCACACTCTCCAAGAGTTCTCCAAGAAAACTCTAAGTGTCCAATAGTATGAGAGAGAAAGAGTAGAATTAGAGCTCCAAATGTGAACTGACAAAAAGCTACACTGACCAAGCCTAAGTAAAAACTTGAGCAAAAGGCTTGCCAAGTGATCCTCAGAAGCCTTTTTATCAATGAGGCCTTTATTTTCTTCATTTTACATTATTTTCATTCAATTTCATCCTCACATGCAACTTGTGGCATTTCAACTTCCTTTTCTCCTAATTTCCGTTATTTCCATCAATAAAAGTGCCAAAAATTCCATTTTGCCTTTGCCAATTTCCTTAACCATAATAAACCAAATCAACACCCACTAGGAGGTTTTTCCCACTATTTAGCTTGGAATATGTGTCCCATGACTGTGGTCTTCTATATTTTTATATTTACATGGAATTTTTAACCACAGTTGTTACATAACCCCCCTCCCCTGGAGGAACATCTCCTCAGTGTTCAATGACACCTATAACCAACGACACCACTGAAGAAAAAAACATACTTCCCATGGAGATTTATAACATAGCTCGTTGCAGTATTTAAAATTATCACTATGGAAGATATGACAATCATAGTGTTTACCAGAGCTTTATAACATAACTCATTACAATATTTAAAATAATAATCACATATAGACACATACACATTTGGTTCACCAAACAAATAATCACATTGTCTATGGTGCTTTATAAATCCAGCTCGGTACATTATTTACAATATTACTAGGATTCATCTCTATAATCGACTGCAAGGTCAAATCTTCATCCAATTTCTACTGCTATAATCCTATGCCATTTGTCCTCTCAGTAAAAAGTTACTGGATCATTGTTCCAACGCACACTCCCAATGTGCATTTGATTCCATATGGCAATGTTAATGACCAAAAAAATCCAACCCTAACCTTCCCTTCTCTACTACATAGTCCCTAAGACAATACAGTCACCCCCTTCCATGTAGTCACACACCTTCCAAGTTCCACTAGCACCATCATCTCGGGCGGTCCATCCCTCGGCAAGGTTTCCTCACATCGAAAGGTCAAACAACTAAGGCATATACCTTCTTTAAAACCATCATACCAGTCATAACATGATTCATGGAAATCAATGGACACTATTGGGTACTCGTGTCCCATAATGAACCTGCATATGAAATGTTTTACCAGCATACTGTTGCTTGCTCCAATTCCTTTTGTTGTTGCTTCTAATGTTTTCCTTCAGTTTCGGCCACCCAACTTGGAATTTCATGCTTTCCTGTACCAATGACATAACTTCCATTATATTTAAAATAAATTGAAATAAATTCACGTTATCCTCATTGGTAGCTCATCAACAAGGTACACTTGCAATTCTATCCACTTCCTATCACAACAAGTCAAACTAGCATCTTTGACCAAATCATCGTGTATAAACATATCAAATCAAGTTAGCTCAAAACAAAACCATCATAGATCAAAATCATAAATCACATGTAACCATCATAAACCAGAATCATAGATCACATGTAATCATCATAGACCAAAATCATAAATCACATGCATAATAAAATTGAAATAAAATATTGATACTTATCCTTTAATTAATCCTTAGCTTCTACCTTTTTCCTTATTCTGTACACACATCGGATCAGTTTCCACATCCGACAATCACCCAATGCCTTCTCCTCAACCATGTGCATATACACATAGTGTGCATCACACACATACAACCACACACGACATACAACACCATGCAATACATGCACCTAAACCTAACATACCACACATACACCTACACCCAATGTACAACACAATACAATACATACTCCTACATCTGGTGTACACCACAACACAATACATACACCTACACCCCTTGTACAACAAAACACAAATATGTACACATAGTGCAACACAATGAATACATATTTCACGATACCATGACTACACAATGCACATATATAGTACCGCATGCCCACAACACAACATGTATGACATGCACACAATACCACATGTACACCAGTACCATATGTACAACATGTACAGAGTACCACTTGTACATAACACCACCTGCACAACATGTGCACATCATCACATGTACACGACACCACCTACACAATGAGTATACAACGCCACATGTACACCACACCACCTATACAACGTGTACAAAACACCACATGTACATAGTACCACATGCATGACATGTACACGATACCACATGTACCCAACATCACATGCACGAAATGTATAAGGACCCCCTGCACATAGCACCACATGTACAACATGTAGACAACATAATATGTACATAGTACTAATCGTACAACATGCACATAACACCATATTTATATAACACTTCATATACAACATGTACATAACATCATATGTACACAACATTGCATACAACACCATATGAACACAACGCTACATATCCATCATGTGCACAATACGATATGTACACAACATCACGTATCCAACATGTACATAACACCATCTATACTCAACACTACATATGCAATATACACACAACACAATAGGTACAATCACTAAATATAAAATATGCACAACAATAGCAGTGCACATCCAAGACCACACTTCCTCTACCAAGAAACCTTGCTTCCAGTGTCTCTCTGCCATGCATGCTTATCCTACCATGACACAGATCATGTTGTTTTCATTCTGCTGATGTATCTCTCAGCATTAGCTTTTCCATAACATAAACATAGACATAGTATAATCACATAATATCAATTCATATCCACATGATACTAACCTCAAAGATCTGTCAAACTACACTTCCCACTTGATTCCACATGAACCAGGAATCTCTTCATTCCATTCACCTGCATAAGCAATCATACCTCCACAGGAACTATTTTTGATGACCCTGTAAGACAACCAATATATATATATATATATATATATATATATATATATATATATATATATATATATATATATATATATATATGCATCAACATAAAAAAATCATGGTCTTGTCAGACAACGACATACATACATACATATATACATGCATATATAAAATATTAGCATAAACATGATCACAACATAATTACCAAATATCATAAGGTCAAGATTAATAGAACTCCCTTTATCCATGCACAACATTCATAACATTGAGAACAATTGTTCTCAACATAGAAAAGGAATCAGATGCGTCACATCCATTCTTTTTTTTGCTAAAGCAAGAGTCGTACCTTCGTTGTCATTAAATCCAAAAAATATTTACATAGAATACAACCATCCCCATGGAATCATGGATCTTAATCAAAAACTTATTTCTAGATAACCAAGGGTCTCGAGTTAAATGTGAAAACTCTGACCCCTACCCACAAAACTGCACCACCCTAAAAGGAAAAAAGTACATAGGCCACAAAATCAACCCATCAAACCCGAAAAGGGGGAGAAAGTTGTTAATCTCCTCCATCAAAACTCCTAAACCCAACCAAGAGTAGAGGAGGACCTCGCTGAGCCAAGACTCCCGCCAAATAACAGTTTGGACCCACTAGAATGCGCATAGATTCCTTACTGTCGATCCTCCCAGCTTGATCCAATGGTAGAGGTGAATATTGCGTAGCCTAGAAGTCTGCTTTTAACCTTATGGCCCCACTAACAAGCCTGTTGAATCATAGCTGTAGATCCGCCATGCTTGATCCGACGGCATAGGATCATATCTCTCTGAGCAAAAGTATTGCTGGTTAACGTGCGATTAGGGTGAAAAACAAAACCACCCCTCGGCCACGTGTAGCCTAATGAGTGGGATCACTCCCAAATCTTAAAAACCACTTCCCACTCGAAAGGCCCCCGATACACCGAAAACCAGTTAGCTGGATGATTTGCGTCCTTATGCAGCGAATCAGGAATATTCTGGTCACTATTGGATCTCGGATTCCGGAAACTACCATATTCTCCATTGCAACCGTGTTTGAGCCTGAGCGACATACTACCCCTTCCCTCCAACCAACTACTCCAGTAGCAGAATCCTCCAAGCAACTTAAGAAATAATGAGAAAAGGAAAAACCTGCACCTCATAACTAAACCAAATTGTTGGATATAGCTTCCACAGTTTTGTTACGGTACACCATCATATCCTCATCTTCTTGGGTGTCACACTGATCCATGAGACCATCCTGAGGTAACTTATGCCCACCCATCGTGACCCTGATTATGGTACACTTCACTCCTTGATTAGCCAGTAAATCAGTAAGTTTGTTGGCCTGCCTTCGCACATGGTTAAAACTAACTGTGCGTAGGCCTTTGAGGTGGAGCTGGATCCTTTGAAAGACCTGGATCAATCTCCAGTGTTTTGAAACCTTCTCTGTCTCCGTGCCCCAACTAAGTTTTTTTACTGTGTTTATGATTAACTCAGAATCAGCTTCGATAATCACATTCTGCATATTATCCTGCACTAGGAGTTCTAAGCACTGCTCTATAGCCATGGATTCTGCCATGTTGTTTGTAGCTCTACCTAAATGTCCATGGAAGATGGAAAGGATATTACTAGTATCATCCCTTAACACCCCTCCAAAGTCCGCATTATCTGGGTTTCCTTTTGAAGCCCCATCTATGTTATATTTCAAAAATCCCAAAGGGGGAGAATGCCAAAATTCCTGCTTAGAATGCATAACCATAACCTTTCTGTTTAGGCCCTGCGACATAACCCCCTACATTCCCAACTATCCTAGAATCCTCATGTCAGCATCTGAAGGTAAATTTTTAGGGGTATTTCGCACAATGGTACTAACCGCCTCCTTAAGTTGAGTCAAGGTCTGCTTCAAGAGACATTGGAAGGATCTTTTTTCATTTTTGAAAATTATCTTATTCCTTTCTTTCCAGACATTCCAAATAATGAAGCTAGTCGTAAGAGCCCAAGCTGAGCCAAGAATTTCATTATCTGAATAATTACACCTCCACTTGGTTAGGGTGTTGATGATACACCCTCTATCCCTGTTGCTCTTTTGGAAGATGTTGGCAAAATAATCCCACAAACTAGAGGTGAAGATACAGTTATTGAGGAGGTGTTCCATGATTTCTTCTTGGGCTTCATAGAGTTGGCATCTAGAAGGCCCCAGAACACCCCTTTTCCTTATGTTATCCCAAGTCAAAATTCTCTTATGATAAACAAGCCACATGAAGAGTTTAATCTTCATCCAGCCTTGATGCCTCCACAGATTCTTCCATATTCTATTCGGAGCAAGAGAATCCATCTCAAGGAGTTTTCATTTTGCCTCCTTAAGATTAAAGGTACCCTCATTATTGTTTCTCCACCTCAATTGGTCATGCCCCCTTGTCACTAGAATCTTCCTTTGTTCCAGTATCTGCATGAGAGCCCCAGCGTTAGTTTTCAAGGGGTTATCATCCCTATAAATCATGTTCCTCCACTTTCTCCATTTACTTGCATTATTGTTTTGGTCCCAAAAATCTTTGACCTTTGATAACCCTATGATGTATGTCTCTCTGTCAAGGTCCAGAAATTCCTCTTTTAGCAGTATTGGTTCTTGTTGCCATTTATCTTCCCAAAAAAGTGTTAGATCCCCCTCTCTGATTTCCCAGAAGCTATTATTTTTAACTAAGCCTCTATTCTCCTAGGCCTTATTCCAAATGTATGAGCCCTTTATATTTCCAGACATCCTTATATGATCATCATTATCCCAAGTGCTAGCATATTTTTCTGTCCAGATACTAACCCACTAGGCCTTTGGTTCTTTGACCCATCTCCACCATAACTTAGCTCCTAAAACCCTGCTTAGAACCTCTAGATCATCCAAACCCAGACCTCCTTGATTTTTGGGTTTGCAAATCTTTTCCCAAGCAACAAAGGCCCATTTCCCTTTTTTCTCCCCCTTACCCTAGAGGAAGTCTCTTTGAATGGTTTTGAATTGTTGTAAGATTCCTTTTGGTGCAGGGAGTGCTGCAAGCATGAAAACTGGGATAGATTGGAGAATAGCCTTTGTAAGCACCAACCTGCCAGCCAAGTTTAAAGATCTAATGGTCCAATTCCTAATTTTATCCTGCATCTTATTAATCACCGGTTCCCAGATGCTCTTATGAAGAGGTTTAGCAGTTAGAGGGACTCCCAAATATTTCGAAGGAAGAGAATCTCTTTGAAAGCCTAGAATTCTGGAGATATTCCTTTGAATAGCAATATCGGTATTAAAGAAAAAGATTTTAGATTTGAAAAGATTAACCTTCATACCTGTGGCCATGCCAAAGTCAATTAGAAGTTGTTTGTATGCCAAAGCTTCTTTGACTGTAGGAACTCCCTGCAACATGGTATCATCCACAAATTGTTGATGAGCCAAAGTCTATCCATTCTCAGAAAGTTGAAGACCCTTGATTTTGCCTTTTGCTTTTGTCTGCTTAATTGATTTACCAATTCCTTCCATCATGAGTATAAAGAGAAAGGGAGAGAGAGGATCTCCTTGCCTGAGGCCTCTTGAGGGAATAAAAATCTCGGAGGGAGAGCCATTTACCAAAATTGAAAAGCTAGAAGACGTTAACAAAGCCATGACCCATCTAACCCAATTATGATCAAACCCAAAAGCAATAAGAACCCTCCTAATATAGGTCCAATTCAACTTATCATAGGCTTTGGCTAGGTCTAGCTGCATGATCATTCTAGCCTTCATGTTGCTAGTCAGTGAGTGCACCACCTATTGTGCTTGAATGATGTTATTAAGAATTTGTCTACCTTCCACATAACCATATTGCTCCCCAAAAACCAGAGTGGGGAGAAGAGGATTGAGTCTGTTGGCTACAACCTTGGATATAATCTTGTAAACCACATTGCACAATGCTATGGGTCTAAACTTTTTAGGAGTTAGGGCATTATCTTGTTTAGGTATCAGTGAAATGAAGGAGGTATTGAGTGCCTTTAGAATAGTTATATTCCTCCTGGAATCTTCTACTACATTCATAATATCTTGTTTAACAATATTCCAGTAGGCTTTAAAGAAATCCACATTAAAACCATCAGGACCTAGAACTTTACCATTCTGCATTTCCTTGAGGACTTCACTGATTTCCTCTTCAGTTACTAGCCTATTTAGGTTGAAATTATCCTCTCTGGACACTAGTCTTGGTATATGTCTCGTTAGATCCTTAAGAAAGGCTCTTTGTTTGAAATAGTTTCCTTTGTAATCCCACGAAAGTGTTGAACTAACACAACTTCTATTTCTTCATGGGTGCTGAGTAGTTTCCCTCCCTCATCCTTAATTGAGGAGATTCTATTATGAGCTTGGTTTGCTAAGGTTGACCTGTGAAAAAATCTAGTGTTTCATTCCCCTTCTTTTAACCATTGCACTCTAGACTTTTGTCTCCAAAATATTTCCTCTTGTTTGCATAAGTTCTCCCACTTGTGCTGAAGTTTGGTGGCTCTGTCATTGCTGACTTTATCAAAGCCTTCCTTGATAAGGGATTGGTTGAGTATTTGTAGTTTGTTTTCAACAAATTTTTTTCCTTCAAAAATATTGCCAAATTCTTTCTTGTTCCACTCTTTTAGCCCGAGCTTGATATGTTTTAGTCTTTTGTGAAGAAGGAACATACTTGTACCTTGAATGTGCAAATCTTCAGACCACCACTTGAAATGTTGTTGTTAAAATCTGGATGGGTGAGCCAGATATTCTCAAATCTAAAAGGTCTATTCCTGGGAGTACCAATGCCCCTGATCTCTAGTTGAATTAAAAAGTGATCAGATCCTGCAAAGGGTAGAATCCTTGCTTCCATTCCTTTATCATTGAGTATAAGGTCCTCTGATATGATAAATCTGTCTAGCTTTGAGGCAACAAGAGACCCTCCTCCTCTTCTATTGTTCCAAGTAAAAATACCATTACTTGAATCAATGTCAACCAGCTTCATAGTGTCCATAAAAGATTGAAAAGCTAAGGCATCTTTGGTTAGAGCTCTGGTGCCCCCTTTTTTCTCCGATAGTGATTTTATCATGTTGAAGTCCCCACCCATAATCCATGGAATCCTAGTATATCTCTCTCTAAGATCCATAAGAGAATCTAGAAATATAAGTTTGTCGTCCATTCTCTGAGGGCCATAAACATTCGTTACTAGATAGATCTCCCTATCCCCCCCAGGTTGAATGACCAATGATAAATAATTTTTGGAAGCCTCAGCATCTATTATACCAATCTTTAGGAGATTCCAAAGAGTAAGAATGCCACTTGTTGTATTTTCTACCTTGACTTCTAGAAACTCAAAACGATTGAGCCATTTACTATCAAGTTGTTTTATTTTTTGAATAGAACATTTAGTTTCCTGGATAAAAATAATATCCGGAGCTTCCTGTTTCATTCTGTTACTAAGTAATCTTTGCTTCCTTTTACTACCTAGACCCCTAATGTTCCAAGAAGTAAACTTCATCATTAAATATTTGTGAAAGAGTAACTGGTTAGGTCTTTCATCTTACCCGAATCTATCATTAGCTTTCCACACTCCATCAATGGCTCATTCTGCTTTTTTCTCCCTCTTTTCTTTCTTGGGCCTCGAGGTGCTAATCCTGGTGTGTTTTTTATAGATTTCACACCTTCTTTACCATGGTTTGTCATGTTACCTTGCATTTCCACCCCCTTAGCCTGGGTTTTCCATAAGTATAGCTGCTGTACTCTAGAGAACTCTTCTAGAGGTAACAAATCTAACCTTCCCATGGTTCCCTTTTTCAAGAACCCTTCCAAATCTAGGTGCTCTATATCTAGAATCTCCTGCAGTTCATGATCCTCCATTTCCATCTTGCTCTGGGTCATTTCCTAGTCCATATCTAGTTCTACATCGCTCATCATAGCCTCTTTCTGTATGTTATTGTTCTTTGGTTAGTCTTTGTCCTCCTCTGTGTCCTTTTCCTCTGGACTTTCCTCTATTCCCTGATCTACTTTTATCGTCTCTTCTTCTTCCTCGAGAACTTGGAACCTATTCAGCGTAACTTGAGGTCCTTTTGCTTGATGTTGCTTAAGTCCCCTTTTTCTACCTTTTCCTCTGTGGCTCACTTTTTGAAAGCTTTTTGTATCTTTCATTGTGGAAGTTTTGCTCTTATTTTCCATTTTACTGAGAGGGAAATCTCTGAATAGGTTTCCATGCTCATGGCATTTGCGACATCTAAAAGGAACATGTTCACAATCTATTGTTTGCACCCATTCTTCATCAAAAACTTCCAAGATCAACTCATCCGGTAGAGCTCCGAAGAGATCCATTTCCACACAGATTCGTGCAAAGGAAGTATATTTTCCTCTTCTAGTGGCTTTAGAAGCCTTGACAAAACATCCTAATTTATTACCTATGGTTGTTAACAATTCTATTTGCCAGTGATCAAGAGGAAGGGACTAAAGTCTTACCCAAACTGGAATTGATGTGAACGTCTCCCGCTCCGGGACAAAGTTCATCATCCACGGCCTCATATAGAGGCCAACACCTACACAGAAGTAGGGCCCTCCTTCAAACACTCTGTCTTTATCCTCAATATTAGTGGAGACCACTGTAAAGAATCCTTTTGACCCCAGATGTAGGTCAATGCTCCATTTTGGTTTCCAATGGTATTTAATCCATGTCTGTAAAGCTTTTTCGATGGGCCATACTCCCATGAATTTACAAATGATAGCATAAGTTCGCATGTGGTCCTTGTGTGCCTACAACGCAGGATCATTCAGGACTACTCTGGGCGTAACCTCAAATTTGGTATTACAAGGTCCTTTTTGTGCCTTGGTTTTTGCTCCCTTTTCCTTGTCAGTATCTTCCATTTCTTTTGTGCTTTTATTTTCACGATCTTTGACTCCCTCCTGCTCTTCTTCCCTACTCTCTTTCCCTTCGTGAGCAAGACTTCTGACTTCTTCCATTGGCTTCTTACCTCGGCTGGAAACAGCCCACTTGTAGGACAGAGTGGAGCTCCCTCCTCCATGGCCTTCCATGGAGTTCAACGCTTGCAGAATTTCAACCCTAGTTGTTCTTCATGCTCCCCTCCCCACCTCTCCAGAAATTATGTTAACTCGATGCCTCACATCCATTCACTTTACCTTTCATGTTAGCTTTCTCATGATTTTCCTACCACCATCCATTTACACTAATGGACCCAACCAACTTAGTTGATTGTCATTGATCTAGGTGGATATTGGTGGCCACCCATCTATTCCACTTGGACCCCCACCGTTGTTTCTTTTCTGTTTCCTTAATTGTAGTGAAACTTACTATTTTTGGCATTTTTTCGGGTTCTAAACTTCTGGAGCTGTTTTGATGGACTAAAAAATATTTGAGACCAAAAAATTCCTAAATTGGTTATCCAATTTTTTTTGGCCTCCTCTTCGAGATTTTCAAAACTAGATATTATGAAAGCAAAACAGAGATCGTATGCCAAAGTTACGACCCCAGGAATTTGATGTACCAATTTACCCAAACGAGACCCACAATTTTGGTGCTTCATCTCCCAGCATTAGTTTTTTAGATGTTTAGAGTTATCCATTATTTCTCAATAATAAATAGGCCTTTAAGCCTCATTATAACACAATTCAGAGGCATGTAACCGCCACATCTTTTCTCGGAGATAAGCTAACATCGCCCGAGCTAGTTTACTTTTATTTCTATATGTAAGAATATTTTAGTTCTTTGATATTAATGAAATGAAGTTTTATTTCTGCTACATCTCTGTGTATATGGGTATTTCTATATTTTGTTGCATTCCTGCATAATTCTAGATCAGTGGTGTCAGAGCGGTCAAATCTTTCTCTATTTTTCTTTGCATGTCCCCAATGAGGTCAAGGTATAAGGAGTTAGGGATTGATCCAGTCGAAAGAAAATAAAGACGAGGGGGCAGGAGATCCTTTCAAAATATTGCTCGAGGAAGCCCTCAAGCATCAAAGGAATGCGATGATGGATTACTTTTCCTAGATTCTTCGACAGCTACCCATAAGCGACTCATCTTTATCCAACAACCACTATGGAGGAACCATTCCTTTTAAGGTACAAGTTAACTTTGATATTCCCATATTTGAGGTCCAGATAGATGCAAACATCGTAGATAAATGGTTAAATATGTTGGAAGGATATTTTTCTGTTCATGACTTTTCCAATAAGGAAAATATTACTTTTTCACTTCTCAAAACTGCCCCCATTAGGAAAATTTTGAGGTCTAAAACGGGCCTCCTAAGGAAATTATAAAATAATAGTGGAAATAATAAAATAATATTATATTACATCATTAAATTTTAGAGGGAAAAGTGAAAAAACTATTTTTTCAACTCGTATTTTCAACTTATCTCCCTATGGGTTTACTCAATTTTCGAGCGACAAAACTTGTTGGATGCAAAATTTGATTCCTCATCCAAGGAGTACCCATGTTGCATACTTCGATGGACCCTACTATACAAAAAATCAGAAATACATGAAAAACGTGATTGCAATCACGTTCTTTAATGTATTTATCATTTTTCATGTAGGAGGGTCCATCAAAAGTATGCAACATGGGTACTCCTTGAATGAGGAATTAATTTTTTCATCCAATGAGTATTCTTGCTCGAAATTTGAGTAAAATATCAGGAAGATACATTGAAAATACGAGTTGAAAAAGTAGCTTTATTGTTTTTTAATATTTTTACTTTTTTACTCCAAAAATGTTGAATCATCACCCATGGTTGAAATTATCATCTTGAATCCTATTGGTTCTTATAAAGTTTATTTTGGTTGTACATTTTTCTTAGGAGGCCCATTTTAGACCTCAAAATTCCCCTAATGACACATCAAGGACTGGTGGGAAACCTAGTGTGAACAAAAAGACGAGAGGGAATCCTCATTGTTTTTAGCCACACCCACTTGGAATTATTTCTAAGATGCCATCAAGGAACAATATTTCCATGTTGGGAGCTATGATGATCAATACATAAAGTGGACCATGCTACAGTAGGGAAGGGACCAAGAAGTGCCAGAGATTACAAATGTTTTCCATACCCTTCACAGGAAGTTGGGTATCAAGGATTCTAAACAATATTTGGTACTCAAGTATCATGACCGTCTACACAAGTACATACGGGCGAGATGGAGTTCCTGAAAATATCCTCGCTCGACAGGAAATATTGATATGCTATCAAGATTGAGTAGAATTTTAAATATAAGAAGTGAGAATTTAGACCTACGAATTCAAGGAAAGTAAAAGGCATCCCTAAACAACATAGAAAAGGATAAAGCAAAGGTGGGGCAACCCAAGACAACCATCAATGTTGCAAGAAAAGAAAAACACCACAAAGACAAAGAAGGACACGAGAAAATGGTGTGAGTTCCATAAGATCCCCACTCACAACACAAGTGAGTGTTGGGCCAAGCAGTCATTGGTGGAAGAGCTAAAGGCTTTTGAATAAGATATATGTTCCAACTCTGAGTCGAAACCTGACAAGGGGAATGACAAAGGGAAGTAGATCATTGATGCAAATCCCATTTCCACCGTGGCCACCAATAAGATCTATAAGAATGAGTTGAAAGATCCAGAGGAAGGGGAACGCCTCTTCCACTCACAAATGTGGTGAAGGGTTCTCCACTACAGTTTATTTTCGACAAATGGAGCCAAAATAACCTCATTTCAGCAAAGGTCATGAAGTGGCTGGGTCCACTGAATACAAATCTATACACCATTAGGTGGCTTCACCAAGGAGGAGATCTCCATTTTAGCCAACAATGTCACCTTCCCTACAACATCAGGCCCTTCATGGATGAGGTATTGTGTGATGTTTCTCCTCCTGTAGTTTGTGATGTATTATTAGGAAAACCATACTTGTGGAAGCGACATGTTGTATATGAGTCTAGACCTCACTTTGTGATTATTACTTTGGGCAATAAGATGTATAGGATACCAGAGGCAGGCCCGCCTACCACCAACTCTTTTATCACTACAAAGAAATGAAATAAGATCATTTCCCAGACAAGGAATTTTTTTCTCCTTATGATTCACCCTTAGAACAAGAAGAAGGTTTTGGCCACGGCTTCTAGACAAGGCTCATCCACAAAACAACAACATATGGACAAGGTTGTGGAGGAGTACAGGGACATTTTTGCCTCACCTACAAGGGTACCTCTGCACTGTCAGGTTAAGAACTCCATTGATATGACCTCGGGCGCACCGCTACCCAATGGAATTATCTATCGATGCCCTGCTTTGGAGAATGATGAGATCAAGGGGCAGTTTTAGGAGTTGTTTTAGAAAGGGCACATCAGGGCAAGCTCGTCACCCTACGGGAGCCTGATTGTATTGGTACAAAAGAAGGATGGGACCTGGAGATGTTGCATTGACTATCTAGCATTAAACAATATCATTGCCTGGAATAGGTACCCAATCCCACAGATATATGACCTTCTGGATTAGCTCAAGGGGGCCAAATATTTCAGAAAGATTGACTTGAAGTCCAACTATCACCAGGTGCCTATCAAACACTCCGATGTGTGGAATATTTCCTTCAAATCTAAGGAGGGTCTTTTCGAATGGTTGGTCATGCTTTTTAGGTTGACTGATGCCCCAGCAACCTTCATGATATTGATGGATGGCATCTTGTGACCCTTCACAAATGCATTCATGGTGGTGTGTTTAGATGACATCTTGATCTTCAACCAGAGTTGGGAAGAGCACCTCCACCATATTTGACAGGTCATTCAAACCCTGCAACAACACAAGATGTGTTCCAATTTGGAGAAATTCACTTTTGGAATGACCCAGGTTCAATATCTAGGGTACATCATTGATGATAAGGGTGTGCATGTGGACCCATCCAAGATACAAGTCATTTGGGATTGGCCAACCCTAACCACTCTAACAAAGCTCCACATCTTTCTAGGTCTTTCCAATTTCTATCATAGGTTCGTGTTGGGGTTCTCTCATGTCACTTGGCCTTTAATTCAAGTCACCAAGGACGTAGCGAAAGAAAATTTCTTTTGGTCTGAATCCCAACATAAGGCATTTTTCAAGTTAAAGCATCACCTCTACTCTACACCAGTGCTCACATTACCATACTTGTAACAACCATTTGAGATCAAGACATATACCTCTAACTATGCTATTGGTGTAGTTCTTACTCAGTAGGGGCATCTAGTGGCATATCACAATGAGACAGTTTTAGACAGTCTGAAAGTATCCCACCTATGACAAAGATATGTATTCAATTATGCAGGCCTACCGACAATGGAAGCATTACATTCTGGGGAAGGAAATGGTCATCCACATAGACCACCGACCCCTATAGTTCATACAGACACAAGGGAAGTTGCAAAATGATCACCATCAGAAATGGTCCACATACCTGCAACAGTTCCATTTGAATATTAAGTACAAGAAGGGTAATGCCAATAATGTTGCAGATTTCCTCAGCCGACTACTGATCATGGTGCTGACCACTATGCTCAACTCTTGTGGAAATGAGACTGCGGGGTGGCCGCATCTTTACAAGAGCGATCCAAAATTCGACAACACATACTAGACACTTTTTGAAGGTAAGAAAGTTCCAATTTTTCACCTCCAAGATGCATTTTTATGCCACCTAGGACACATATATATTCCTTCAAGTGAGAATTCCAAGATGATTTGGGAGGTGCGCTACAGTCGGGTCATTGGATATTTAGAGGTAGAGAACATGGGATTCACTTAGTTAACCTATGACATATCATGTGCGTTCATGGCATATTAAACAATACCCTTAATTTGACTACACATTGGAAAATCCCTCTAAAAATTACATTATTTAACCCCCTACCAATATGAACCCAATACAACTTCCCAATTTAAAAAAACCATACTTTCACTAGATATTATATGTATCCATTTTTTCATTAAAATTTTGTATACCCCTTTATTTGTTTTCATTAACTTTGAGCTCCATTTTTTATATTTGTCAATATAAAAACCCTTTAACCCCTATATATCCCCCAATATATTATGTCATTTTTTCCTCAATATATTTCCCCCAATATGAACCCACGTGGTATGATATTGCTCCCCGAGTGAAACCCCTATGGGGTAGAGAAAATAGTGGCAGTACTAAATAAGCATTTTTATTGGCTAAACCTTCGACACGATGTTAGAAAGTACATCAGATCCTACATGGCCTGTGCCGTTTCCAAACCGACCATCAAGAAGCAAGGCTTATATAATCCTCTGCCTACTCCTATTTGACCTTGGAAATCCATCTCTATGGATTACATGTTGGGCCTTCCTTCTACTAAGCATGGCAATGCCTGCATTTTTGTGGTCATCAACAGATTCTCTCAGATGGCCATTTTGGTGGCCTGCAAGAAGAGTATCACAGTAGCAGCCATTGCTAAGCTCTTCTTTGAACGTGTGTGGGTACATTTTGGGATCCCACAGTCCATTATCTCATATCGAGATAACAGGTTCCTAAGTACATTTTGGTCAAGTCTCTGGACGATGTTGGATACCAAACCCACTAAGTCCACAACTTTCCACCCCCAAACTGATGGCCAAACAAAGGTTGTTAACATGATGATTGTACACATTTTGTGTATGTACAACTCGAAGCATCCATTCACATGATATGAAAGCCTCTCCTATGTCCAGCATAACTACAATAGAGCACTCCATAGCTCAACTGGACACAACCCCTTTTAGGTTGGGTTGGGATTCCAACCAATATTTCCCATTGATGTGGCCATACCATTTGCAGCTACTCAGGTAGATTTAGCTCATGTCCATTCCAAATCTAACATGGCTAACAAATTCATTGAGCACATCCTCCAACAAATCCATGACATATTGGATAGAGCCAATGCTAAGTACAAGCAATGACAAGATCAACATCGAGTGCCACACAAGTTCTAGTTGGGTCACAAAGTTTGGTTACATTTGTAGAAGGAGTGCCTCACTAGGCTCCGTAGCAAGCTCTTCCTGCTCCTATATGGGCCTTACACCACCACTAAGGCTGTATATGACAATGCTTTCAAGCTCACCATTCCACCATTCCTTGCCCTGCGCCCAGTGTTCAATGTGGACCTCCTTCCACCATACTTTACACCATTACTGGACACATCAGACATTGTAGAATAGATCACACCAAGAGAGTTAAACCTAGACTGTATGGAACATGCCACAACTGATCAGATCATGGAGACATATATCACGAACACTCGCTAGCAGAAGATCCAATAGTATCAAGTTGTCAAAGATGGCCAACTCCTGCACCAAGGCAAGTCGTTCACCAGGTACAAGTTCAATAGAAGCTTCACCATCCCATGGAGGCACTCAATGCAATGGGGACCATTGCTTCCTAAGGTGGGAGGACTGATCTAGGTGGATATTGGTGGACACCTTCCTATTCCACTTGGACCCCCACTATTGTTTCTTTTAGGTTCGTTAATTGTAGCACAATTGATTATTTTTGGTAGTTTTTTCGGGTCCTAAACTTTCAGAGCCATTTTGAGGGACTAAAAGACATCTTTAGGGAAAATGGAGAGACCGAAATGAGGTATTATGATAGAAAAACAAAGATCATACGCAAAATTTACGACCCTAAGAAGTTGATGTACCAATTTACCCAAACGAGACCCACAGTTTTGGTGCTTCATCTCCTAGGGTTAGGTTTTTGGATGTTTAGGGTTTTCCATTGTTTCTCAATAATAAATAGACCTTTGGGCCTCATTGTAACATAGTTCAGAGGCATGTATCCACCACATCTCTTCTTAGAGATAAGCTACCCTCGCCCAAGCTAGTTTATTTTTACTTTTGTATGTAATCATATTTAAGTTCTTTGATATTAATGAAATGAAGTTTTATTTTTCTTGCATCTCTGTGTATATGGGTATTTTTGTATTTTGTTGTGTTCCTGCATAAGTTTGGATCAATCATACTCTTACCTTTAGCTTCCTTTACACATGCACCAACTTCATCTGAGTCTTTCATTACTTGTTGTGTTCCACACAACTCTCCCATAGTTCCATTAACTTTCTTCTTTCCCAACCAATTCCCAAGACCCTTAAAATGTAAAAGGAAAAAACGAGAAATAAACAAGAAGAAAATCATGAAAAAAAATAACAATATGACACCGCAAACAAAGTGGAATGATCATGTACTAGACATAACAAAACTGGAAATCAAGCACAAGCAAATTACAAGGTACCGAAATCACAAGACTCTCAACAGAACCATGACTCAATCCCCATGCCAGGGTTCGCAGTGCTTCCAAGGCAAATATCAACCTGAGCCTTCTTCAAGATACCATGGATATTTATTTTCCATGAAATTCTCTATATCATACTACCATAACACATAATTGTCAATGCGTAAATAAATGTAACAATATACCAATTATCTTACCTTGTTGTGCCAATCATGTTGCCTTATAACTAAACACACATGTTAGCCAAATTTTCCAAAGATCAAGACAACATATCTACTAATTTGAAATCAAGATTTATCAAGACTAACAATCATGTCATAATCTATAGTCAACTCATAGTCATTAGACATAATGCTACAATTTTCACCTACTTACACTTAAGTACATATCAGCTATATCAACACATATGTGTGAGTAAAACCATCTTAAAACAAGATCATTCCTTCGAGCAATCTTACTTACACATAGTCATATTATGAAATTCATTAAACATTCAACCAACTTGCAAACATACCATGTTAAATATGTTAGGATCTTCCGACACAGGAAATAGTTAAGTATAACTTGGTCTAGTGTAGAGTTAGGTAAAGTGTGTTTCTTTACTATGTACATTTGTAACTTACAATCTGACAGTCACGATATGTTCTAGACATGAAGTGATCCCACGGTTGATTCTCTCCTCGGTATTACCAACACTTGATCCATGGCTTAACACACGATTGGTCCATGATCTCTATTTAAAGAGCATGGAGGGTCATTTGTAGGGTGACCATTCATGAGAGAAGCTTATGTAAATTTTATTTCTTTTATTAATAAATTTCCTAAAGTGGCCATGTTGGCTCAAGCTATGGACTGTTTCCCTCTTCGAGGGTTTTAACCACGTCAAGAATACTAGTGTATTGATCTATGATATGTTTCCCTTGCTGCCTCTTTCAAATGGGTAGTCCATCAGATCTATGTAAAATCATCCTTCTTGCATGGGGTCTTTCATGAAGAAATCTATATGGAACAAAATAATAGCTTTATACAAACAAAATCTAGCCTTGTATGCCAGCTTAAGGGATCTGTTTATGGTCTCAAGCAAGCCCCTTGGGCTTGGCATGCCAAAATGGACAGCTTTCTTTTAGATATTGGCTTTTCTAGGTGTTATTATGACAACATTGTCTACACCAGGAAACTGGGTAAGTCTCTTATCATTCTTTTTCTTTATGTTGATGATCTTATCCTTACTGGAAGTGATCCCAACCTTATAAACCATGTGAAGTCCATCCCTAAAAAGAAGTTTGAAATAAAATACTTAGGACACTTGCATTATTTTCTTGGTCTTCAAGTCTTGCAATCCAAGGAAGGTATTTCCCTATCCTAGTCCAAGTATGCCTGTGATATTCTATGCCACTTTCACATGGAGGACTATAAGCTAGCCCCTTCTCCCTTTTAGTTTGGAGCCAAAATTTTAATCACTTGTACTTCCACTGAAGTTGATGCTACCTTATACCGTCATCTTGTAGGAAAAATTTTGTATCTGACCTATACCTGTCATGAACTTTCCTTTGTTGTTGGCCTTATTGCTTGGTTTATGCAAAACGCACAAGAAAGTCATTGGAAAGAAGCTAAAAGAATACTTCGTTATGTTCAAGGTACAGTTTAGTTTGGGATTCATTACAGTGCAGAAACATCTCCTTTATTGGTTGGTTTCATTGATTTCGATTGGGCTGGTGACCCTCATGAGCAGAAGTCTACTGCAGGTTATGTCTTCACTCTTGGTTCTGGACCTATTACATGGGCTTGCAAGAAACAAACTGCCATTTCTCTTTCTTCAACAAAAGCAAAGTATCGTGGTGCCATAGAAGCTAGTAAGGGAGCCCTGTGGCTTCGTCAGAGTTTGGTTTTCAGCAGCAACATCCGAATACACTTTGGTGTGATAATCAAAGTTCCATTAAACTTTGCAAAGATCCAGTCCAACATCATCACAACAAACACATTGAACTACACATGAACCTCACTAGAAAGCTTATTCATGACCATGTTCTTGAAGTGCAATATTGTTCAACCGATGATCAAGTTGCAGACATCTTTACAAAGGCTCTCATAGAGGCGAAGTTTACTAAACTTCGATTTATGGTTGGAGTTCATGAATTTGTCACTAAGGGGGGATAGGCTCTAATGCCTCCTTCCTTCTCCTATTGTGTCATATCTGTACATCCTTCAATCCTATCCAAAGTTGTTCTTAAGAGGGGATGTTAGGATATTCCAACACATAGGAAATAGTTAAGTATAACTTGGTCTAGTGTAGAGTTAGGTAAAGTACGTTTCTTTACTATCTACATTTGTAACTTACAATCTGACTGTCACAATATGTTCTAGACATGAAGTGATCTGACAGTTCATTCTCTTCTCATTATTATCAACACTTGATTCATGGCTTAACACCCAATTGGTCCATGATCTCTATTTAAATAGCATGGAGGGTCATTTGTAGGGTGACCATTCATGAGAGAATCTTATGTGAAATTTCTTTCTTTTATTAATAAATTGCCTAAAGTGGTTGCATTGGCTCAGGCCGTGGACTGTTTCCCTCTTCAAGGGTTTTAACCGCGTCAAGAATACTAATGTATTGATCTATGATGTGTTAGTGAGCAGTGTCTTTTGGTCTTCTATTTGAGGAACTTACCCTGTAAATTCCTACAAAATAAATGAACTATATGACATAATCAAACACTCAAAACATAAAATAGATGACATAGTCAAACTCATACCTTAATGTCATAACCCTATTCATCTACATAGGTCAATCCAATTTAGCATGATACATATAACATCAAGATCATATTTGTAATAACCCTAATCATCAAGTTAACTAACATATAACATACTCATCAACAACATATAACATAATCATCAAGTTATCTAACATAAAACAACAATAGAAATGCATACAACCACAAGTTACTATCATTCATGACTATCTGACATATGTGCATATAACTATACTAATCAACTAGCATATATCGTACATGTAACCATAATAATATTATAGAATGCCAATCATATCAGTAATGCTAATGCTTTTAACAAACATTAACCAACATACCTGCATGTCCACCATACAAACCTGTATGATGATCTACTCTTACCCCGAAATCCATTGTTGAAACTTCACTTTAATGATCTGCATCTCCTGCTCTATCTCAGCCAGCGCATTAGCATCATAACATACCAATAACATCATGATGACCTAATTGCATACAATGTCCTCAAAATGCATGTTTGACCTACCATACATGCAAAACCATGACCATGACAATGCATGAATAACAACATATAGACATTGACATGCATAACAAATTCATATAAAAATGACATGCATTCATGACAAATACATCTCAAAAACAACAATATCAACTCCTACATGGCAACACAACTTTGAAAATGACCACTACCATGCATACATAAAAGTCACATATAAAACCTACATGCGTGCATGATAAACACATTCCACCCATCTAGTCCAAGTGCTGAACCATGCTTTGATACCACTCTGTGGTATCAGATAACACACGAGGAGAACAAAAACCAAACATAACCCAAAGAGAACAGAAATAGCTTTGATACCATTATATGGTATCAGATATGACCCAAATAGAGCGCAACTCGCTCTAATATGACTTAGTGGTATCATATATGACCCAAAGAGAGTGCAACTAACTCTGATACCACTCTAATACCACTCTGTAACACCCTCCTCCCACATCTACGCAAGTAACCATCCAACCAGAGTAAACATGTGACGAGAGGTTACTATGATATGATTCGACTCCCTATCTGTTAGTCAAGGAAGTGGAACTGATGGAACACATCACATAAACCTTCCACATCAACAACATAACTCCAAGGAGACATCCCAACTACTCAAGTAACTAGACCCTAAGACCAACTAAAATTTTAGTGCATCAAACCCTTGGACACTCCCTTGATATGGATAAGGGTGCATCTAGGAGGATCTAGAAGCTCCCACAACAAGGGAATGGGAGCTTCTGAGGAATTTTTTCCCTAGTGTTATGTCTGCAACTTTGAGATTTGTGCCACTTTTTCAAGCCTAGAGCCTAGATCACTGCCCATAACTCAATGACACCTTTAGAAATAAAATTTCACAAAGGAACAAAGATAAATTTGCAAAAAGAACAACAAGGACTAGACTGGACCCCTACTAGCCATGACAGGAATTTCGTCAAACATGTCACAAACATGAAAGCTACAAGTCTTAATAGTAGAATTGAGGATAGAGGTGTTAGGCTTATCTGGGAATTGCTAAGAAGCATTAATGACTCAACACATTAGCTAAAATTTTAGCTATTAGGCCATAGATACACTGTTCATTCATTTACAAGTAAAAACATGATGGGAGCCATACATAGCCACTGTCATAATACATGTTCATAATCAACATAATAATAATAGAAATACCAAGGAAACAACAACCTTATAATCCACATACAAACAAGTATAATACTCATGACTTAACAAGGAGAAATAACCTCATATTAATGATACAAAGGCTAGCCAAGTTTGGGACTTCCATGAACAACCTGACCATAGACATGGTTGAGCCAAATCTCTCTTCAGCTACTCACTCCTATGCCATATTCCAAGCATGAATGTGGGATCTCATGGAACAATCCATCAAAATGGAAACAAGGCTTCTAGAGGCCAAACCACCTCAACCCATAAAACAATGATTCCATCTCAAGGTGAGACATCACAACCATCAACATATTGGTTTCTACCCAAGCCTTTCAAGGCTCCAGAGCATTTGTTCCAATGAAGGCTTCCATGACTAGTAACTCAACCCACAATTGTCGCGGGGCTCTAGAGTGTTTGTCCAACCAAGGCTCCAAGACTCAACCCACCAAAAGCTCTAGAACATTTTTCTAACCAAGGCTCTAGGACTAGTAACTCAACCCAATTTGTTATAGGGATCCATATCATTTTTCTCACTATTGTAGCAGCTACAACCACCCTCCAAAATTTTTCCTTAGCCTTGTTTTGGAGCATCCCTATCAACCAATGTTAGCAGCATGTCTTGAACTGTCAAGTACACAAGCTTCATTGGATTTCTAGCAGCATGATAACTTCTTGCATTCTCCTCACAGGCTGCTTCCCTGAACTTGGCCCAGCTGCTGGCTGAGCAACTCCCTCAAGAAATTGCGCAATTCTAGAGGGGAGCCAGTCTTCCCTCCATAAATTGCGTAATCCTTCCTGGCAGTATGTTGGGCTCAAAAATTGCGCAATCCTGCCAGTCAACCTTCCCAAAGAAAAATGTGCAATCTGGTGCAGCAGGACTACTCAGCCCAGAAATTGCGCAATCATGGGCAGCAGTCAGCTACTCAGCCCATAAATTGTGCAATCCTTCTGGGCAGCCAGCACAACTTCCTCCCAGAAACTGTGCAAAATTTTCCCTTAACCATGTAGGTTGTTGCATGCACCATCGGGTTGACCATTCCACCTGGGACTGAGAAAACTTGACTTGCATGCATATGCTTCTTTTTCCCAAAATAGTAAAAAAACATGTAAAAGGAATCCCTAGAATTTAGGGAGATATTTTTAGCAACTGGAGGTTACATGCCAATATCGTTTTAGAATCTTTCCTCCAAGAGTCACTTTTTCCTAGATTTTGTGGCATGCACATCATGAGCCTCAAACTTATTTATTCGATGCTTCAGAACTCACTTCTTCACATCGATCTTGGAGCTCTAACATCCCACATCACATCTAGGATTCTTCGACACATCTAGCTTAGCTATTTCCGGGTAAGTCTGCTTAACTTGTCTTTTGCAAAATTTCTATCGATTTTTGTGTTTTGGCTTGTGTGAGTGTTGTCTTCTTGATTTCTATGAACGCTTTTTGTCATTTGCATGCATATTAGCTTGTACTAGCACCATTTTAGTTTTCATTAGCATCTCACTATTGTCGCATGCATGACACTGTTTTGCACGAACAGTCTCCAACTCAGCGACTTGCTTCACACACATGCATGTTGTTCCATTTTCTGAATATTGCATTCATTGTTTGCACGCATGATCATTCACTCCTGCTTACACTCAGTATCACCATGCATTCACATCCCCATTTTCTTTTAGTTGTTTGTCGGCAAGTCTAGGCAACCTTGGCCCGGACTCTGTCTCACCAAGACAATATTGCATAAGCCTGAGAGGGAAGGCTCTGCCTTCCTCTCAAAAAATGTGAATTTATGCCAAGTGATTGTCCTCCATTCTTGCATTATGCAATTTTGAGAGGCAGTGACTGCTAGCCCAAAAAATTACAAAATGCAGTCACTGGGGCTACAACCCTTGCCAACTGGAATAACGCATTGCTAAATCCCAGCACTTAGCAAGCCAGTTTGGATTGTGCATTGCATAATTCTAGCAACCAACCTCCCAGTAGTATGTACTTCCTTTTGCGTAGTTCCAGCAGCCAACCTCCTAGGACAAATTGTGCGTTCCTTACCAGTCGATCCCCAGGTATGTTGCATGTCGTTCCTCAAGTTTTCTTTTGTTTTAGATGACAGATTTCTTGCCATGCATGTTGCCATGTCTCCAGATATAGTAGGTGTTCGTCCATCGTTTAACATTTTAGGATCAATGGTCTCTAATAGAGCACGATCCAAGGACACCGACAAAAGTGCAACTCGAGTAGCAGTTGAGCGAGTGTCTACAAGTTTTTTAGTCTATGAAACCACCAAGCTGATTGTAGACAAGGAAATCAAGATGAAATGGAAATAGGTCAATGATACATTTGCAGGAACATTTGGGGAAGACCTCGAAGACCTCCAAGTCTATGTGAACATTCACAAGTTTGGCTTGTGTCGGATTGCATGCAGGTATCCCGTGTTCCCATGCACAGACATGATACATTGGATCATCTCGCATGCTGATCCTGAGATGATGACATTGAGTAGCGTTAGCGGGATGAAGATTGCTAACTTCAAGGCATAGGATTATGATCAGACGTACCATATTTCCAAGCTAGTGATCATCATGGAGACACCCTTCAGCATACCCAGCAGCAATTCCAACTCTAAGGATATCTTGATGAACTAGGTAAAGAAGTTGACCAAATTTAGGATGACACTCAACCAGGTTTACAAGACCAAGATACTACGGAAGGCATATCAATACTTGGTCATCTTTTTTTTTTGCTTGTATGGCAAAGAGAGCATAGAAACCTTCTTGCAGAGTTGGGTGATCATGTTAGACCAATTGGCCAGTGAAGGCAAAGCATGCAATTGGTCTGACATGTTGTCTCACAGGCTGAAGGAATTGGTAACAAGAGCTTGACAACTGCTCAAATGTCACCAAGTAGAAATCTACATGTCTACTTACATATTGGATGCAATCTATTCCCGTTAGGAGTTCTCGGGCTTGAAGTGGGCATGGACATCGGCAAAGACCTTTGTGAACACTTATTGTAAAATGTTGTCTAAATGCAGCTTCAAAGGAGTTATCACATAGCCGTCATATCATTTTGTCACCCCGATGTACAAGATGATATTTGAACAGGATCCACTTTGCATGTCGAAGGAAGAAATGGAGGAATTGATTGACATAGTAGATTGGTATGCATCACCATATGGCACGTTCATACGGATGTACAACACAGAGAAGCCTAAACATGTTTTACTGAAGTTTGCCTTAGACAAGCTCGTCATGCAAGAAGTATCGTACCACATATCAGTAGGACTGTCACCAAGGCTTCACCGGAAGAAGAAGGCATCTTGGCCCACTCTTCCTTTGTGGATTGGGTTATACAAGATACATAATTTCAAGCATGTGGATGTTGAATCAAAGGAGATCAAGAAATATCCATTCGACGCCTGAAGCTACAATCTCTATGACCCGCATTGTTTTGTAAAAGGTCATTGCGCAAGAGTACAGTTTCAGTGGAACCATGGGGCATGTCATTGGGCAGAGGAAGACCCGTGGAGATATTGTTACAACTTCTCCAGGCCCAATGAACCAATTGACATCATCATGGAATGGTTAGTGAATTAGCGTGAAGCAACATCTAGGAGAGCCCTAGTAGAGGTAAACATATTGGCGCATGACAAAGGCAAGAAGAATATTGTCGACATCACAGAGGTAGAACAAAGCTACAAGTTTGGAGTAGGACCACTTGTGCAGAAAGTAGCTCCGGAAATAGAGGCGAAGAGGCAACATCCCAATAGGAGGAACACGCAAAGACAAAGAGAAAAATGTAGAATGGAGGAAACAGAGGAGTTGCATGAGTTGAATGAGCAACTCTGGAAGGAACAGGAGCTGCGCAAATAGGAGAAGGAAGCATACAAAGAATAGGTATAGTAGGGGGCACAACATGTACAGACATATGGAACTGTGCCGATATAGGTAGTTGACTCATCTGAATAGCTGGCACCAGGCAAACAGGGTGAGTAGTCGCAGGAGTAGGACTTCGCTCAAGAGATTGAACAAGCACTTGAGCAAATGGATATGGACATGGAGATATAGGAGTTAGAGAAGGACATCAACCTCATGCCTCACCACCAAGAGGTCGACCCACCAGCTTCACCGAATCCAGAAGTGGAGAAAGTCCCAAGCATCTAAGGAGACAATTTGGCGGGAGAGATCCACAACATCTCATTCGATGAGTCCCAACATAGAGCTGTGCAATCTCATAGAGTGTCGACTCCATATGATCACACAGCTCCTGCGTAGTTTGATGAATGAGTGATCGTTACTGACGTGTGCAAGCATCCAGAAGCATTGGCCAATGCTACCAGAGCATATGTAGAAGCCACTAGCTCGAGTGTTTGCTTCATGATAGCAAAAAACGAGAGAATGGCTAAAGAGTTATAGACGGCCAAGCAGGGAGGAGAATTGGTTACAACATCTGCTCAAGAAGAGTTGAAGAAGACAATACTGGATGAAGTATTTCCCCTTGACACAGTCATGGGGGCATTGTATTCCAAGTTTGGTACCATGCATAAGGCAATTGTCCATCTCAACGACTGGCAAAAGCGATGTGCAAGGGGAGCACATATCTTGTCGAATGTGCATGTTGTTATTGATTACATGAAAACATGAACAATGAGATACAAAGGAGCCCCGTTACACTTGCCCAAGATGATGAAGCCCAAAGCAGTTGACCTGAAGGCATACATCCAGAGTCAGATCCAGAACTATGAAGATCTCTCGCAACTCATCACTAGTTTGCAAGCTTCCCATGCACGGGTATTTAGGAGTATGGATGTTGTTGTGCACGAACACACGATCCCATCTATTGGGACACTCACCTAGGAAAAGACAAAGGCACAGGTCCGACAGGAGCTTGACTCGTACTTTGATGAGTTTATGCACATAGCCACCAACCCAGACTTGGTGATCAGTGTAAAAACCATGCATCAATATGTCGCTGGTCTAGCTGCACTCAAGACAATGATGCGCATGTTATCATACGATTTGGATAGAGGATCTCGAGCAATGTACCCTGAGTCTATGGAGGCAATATTTTGTTTCTAGAAGGATGTCACCTTAGAGTACACAGACACCATAGTGGACTACCGAGCTTGGCATCAGTTCACTACTGTCGACCATAGTGAGGATGTCGAAGAGATGGTATTCCCACAGTTGTCTAAGTCACAGTGATGTCTTGCATGGCTTGCTCAAGCCTATATTGTCTCACATGGGTACATGTGCAGATTGCATGTAATGTCTTGTCAAGTGGAAGTTCAAGTGTCGATAGTTAGATGTAATAGTCATAGAGTGGATGAAGAGTCATGAGGGTAGATGAACTATCACAAAGGGGAATTTCAAGGGCCACCCCACCCTTTGCTATATATAGTCCCTCATAAGTCATTGTAGAGGCTTTTGGTCAACCAAGCTTCTGGTAGGAGTATCTTAGAGAGACCTTGGATAGTATTGCAACAAGCCCTGGCTTCTCCACTGTGAAGAGCTAGCATACCTCTTTGGAGGAGTAGGTGACATTAACTGTAAGATTCTGTTGTTGAAACTAGTGGTTGGTCATGGTTTTATTATATGACTAGAACTTACACTTCTTAATATAATAGAGCCAACACGTTTCATGCATATGTCGTATTGTATTTCAACTATCTTGTTTACTCTAAATGATATATGTATTTGTTTGCTTACGCATGCATGTGTAGCAATTTTTTGTATAGGTATGGATGAATCTTGCTGAAATGTGTTGTTTGTTTAACCATCACTTTGGATTATGAGCTTACTTTCCTTCCATGTTGTGATGCATCTTTTCTCATGTGTTCCCTTCTTAACTCTATGCTTTCACAGGTTTCCAAGGGGCACTCACCTCACCCTCCATGTGTTAGAATTACTTATGCACCTTCCTTGACTTACTACATATGTTACCCTTGCTACCAACAGGGACATCTTACTTCCCTATATGTGAAACCGCAATGAAGGTGATACCGTATGACCCACGCTAGGACTCCTACACCAAATGGTATGAGGTCTAGTTAGGAATTATTATCGAGGAGATCCCTTAACATGTTGGTGGGTCCAACATCATCCACATTTCTGACTCTAGAAGGAGGGCCATATGACAAGCTGTGTCCTCTCATCCTATTTTGGACCTTTGCACATCTATCATGGATTTTGTTACACTCACCTCTCTATGATGTGTTTTGAGTGATGAACCTCTGAACATCATGAGGGAGTCTTTTGATCTCTTGTCCGAATTCATTTATGATGGTGAAGGTGAAGTAGTCTGGCCTTTGTTCTTACAAGACTTCCTTACCATGCTTGACAAGGAAGATGGATGTCCTGACGAAGAGGCTAGCCTGCTACTTGCATACACAGTTCACAAATCCCCACAATGGTGGTGTTGCAGCCTATTGGTTGACAGCATGCACTCGCTTGATTAGTTATATGATCTCATTGAATCTACTTTCCATGATTTTTACCCAGAACCTCTTGACCAAAAATTGTTACAACAACAGAAGACCCTGCATGAATCGCCTATGGATTTTTGGCAAAGTTTATGTGCTTTGCAGTTTGAAGCTCCGAATATCCAGATGAAATTTCCATATCTCTGAGATAGAATAGAGTACTTTATTAACAAATAAATCCATCACAAGAAGAAGTTTGGGCCTAATCCTCACTCAGCATACTTCAATGATGGAGCTACGCAATCATAAATGAATGCGGTCACTGTCACAAGTGACTGTCCACTGTCTCCTCATCAAACAGCTCCACCACTTAGAGTGATGCGAGAGAACAGGCACACACATTTGTTCAACTGTCACATCCTCCCAACATCACTTCTCTTAATTTTCATTCAAACTTGGTTATGAGTCCATTGAGTTGTCACATGCATTTTGTACCTCAACCTCTGTCTTTGTACTCGGATGATCCTTCGGATGATACTATCTTGTGTTCTTCCATTCCAGACTCTACACTTATTATGAACGAGGATCAAGCCATCGATGGAGTTAATGTTGCACAACCAACATGCATTTTCATTCATGAAGAGTATGATTGGGAGCTTGAGCATCAACACTCGGCAAAGGATGACTCCTTTCTGTCTGAGCCTCCTCCATTCTTCCCTGACATATTTGGTGAACCTGCCATCCATGATTTCACATATGTAGCCCCATCTACAAATGCAACCATTGTTGATCATTCGCAGAACACACTGGATGTCAGTCCATCATCCAACAACAGAGAGGATAAATGGATGAAATCAGATCATCAGGATGTCCATGAAATCATTGATTTTGCTGATCGTAGATGTCATGATCTATTTTCTCCTGTATTCAATCACAATGATGATTCTATCGCACTATATTTTTCAAAGCCACCTGTTTACGATGATTTATCTATCGACGAAGTCGAAACCCCCCAGACTGTCGAGGCACTTCAGCCTGAGATGATGGTTATGTCAGGCCCTCGCTATCCTGAAGTTGGTTTCACTTCCAATCAGGAAATTGTTGAAACACTTAAGGCTCCTCATCACTCATTTGTATGCATTGAAGATCAATCTCACACACAGATAATACTTCCTCCACTCGAGCTACACGATCCCATCGCTCATGCATTGGAAGAATCTTACATTGCAAGCACACGTGCATGACACAAGTTGTCTTTGTTTCTTTCAATTGCTTGCATGTCATAGTCAAAAGCATGCATATGCTTAACTTGCACGTAATGTCGCACAACACCATGATAAGTCCACGGATTGCATGTCATATACTTGCACTCACTCATATTTTTTGGACACATTGAAACTTGGAGTGTATTTGTGTTCATTCTTATATCTTTCATGTTTGTTGGTTCACACAATTGTTTGTTCGTGAACCATGCCTTCACCAACATGGGTCAACCAATGCATCGATGGCTTCATTGGAAGTATCACTTCACGTGATCAGGCCCATGCATCATTAGCTTAGGAGTAGGATTAGTGTTTGCTTTTGGTTGTTTTCTTGCATTCTTGTTTACTTACTTACCTTGCACCTTTTTTTTTATGCTTTCTTGTTTTCTTTCCACTTTGCTTTCCTAGTTACTCCTTCTTTTTCTTTGTTTTGTGTTTGTTTGTTTGTTTTGTGCTCGTAGGTTAGTTTCACATGAAACCATGTGTGACTCTTGAAATAAGTTGGGTGAAGTACAAGAGGACTTGTATAGCTATAAAAATTTGGTTATATGTTGTCTTCTTTCTTATGTAAGAACTTGCTATCTTTAGTCCATGATACATCAATGCAAAATATGTATTGTTTGAAGTGAAGCTTGGTGAAAACACAAAAAACTAACTAGAGTCACCTACTCTAGTTGGTTGTTTTTGGGTTAATCCTTGTCAACTCAGTCAAGTAGAGTAAGGTGAGGGGGAAAACCTTAACAAGCACGTCAAAGGTATATATAAATTACTTCTCTGAAGGAACAACCTCTTCTGCTCACAATAAGTCGGGATCCCTCTTCCGCCTCTAAAATGAATAAGTGTTATGCACAGTTATGAAAATGAAAAATGAAAACTGAAAAATTTCAAAAAAATGAAAAATGAATAAGGTGAAAGAAGAGAAAGGATTCCTACGTAGAGAGGTGATGCAAGTAACTCCACCGGGGTATTGACCAGGCTCGCTGGCAACAGAGCGATGCTTGTGTTCTTGTGTGACTCCGCTGGGGTATTGTCCAGTCCTGCTAGCAGTGGAGAAACACCAGAGATGAAACTAAGACTCTAGCGACTATACTTCTTGTTCACCAATATACCCCTCATCCCCAATCGAAATAGATATGTTAGCTTAGCTTGGAATGTGTGTCGACTGACCAAGAGCTTCACAAATGCTACATCTCACAATCAAGTGTGGAAACCAAGACAAACAGATAACTGAACAATACTTCTAGAGGTGTTAAACTTTCTTTTCACGAGCAAGGCCCAAAGAGCTTGAGTTCTACCAGTGTTTTTCCAAGTGTTGTAGCAGATACAAACACCCTCCAAAATATTTCCTTAGCTTCGTTTGGAGCCTCCCTACCAACCACCCTCAACAGCATGTCTTGCACTGTCAAGTACACAAGCTTCAGTGGTTTTCTAGCAACATGATAGCTTGTGCATTATAGCTTGTTGCATTCCCCTCACAGGTTGCTTCCCTGGCCTTGGTCCAACTACTGGATGAGAAGCTCCCTTAAGAAATTTCAAAATTCTAGAGGGGAACCAGTCTTCCCTCCAGAAATTGTGCAATCTTGTTTAGTAGCCTACTAGGCTCAGAAGCTGCACAATCCTTCTAGTCAACCTTCCCAAAGAAAACTACATAATCTGGCCTAGCAGGACTGCTCAGACCAGAAATTGTGCACTCCTAGGTAGTAGTTAGCTTCTCAGCTCAGAAATTGCGCAATCCTTTTGGGCAGCTAGCTCAACTTCCTCCCAAAAACTGCCCAAAAGTTACCCTCAGTCATGCAGGCTGTTGCATGCAACATTGAGTTGATTGGTTCCACCCGAGACCGAGAAAAATTGACTTGCATGCATAGGTTGCTTTTTCTCGAAATAGCAAAAATCAACATGCAAAAATCATCCCTAGATTTTAGGGATCTATTTTTAGCAGCTAGAGGTTACATGCAAAGATCGTTTCATAATCTTTCCTTCAAGTGTCACTTTTTCCTAGATTTGTGGCATGCGTGTCATGAACCTCAAACTTATTTATTCGATGCTTTAGAGCTCACTTCTTCACATCAAACTTGGAGCTCTGACATCCCACAACACATCTAGGAGTATTCAATACATCCAACTCAACTATTTATGGGTATGTCCACTTAACCTGTCTTTTGCAACATTTCTGTCACTTTTTGTGTTTTGGCTTATGTGAGTGTTGTTTTCTTAATTTCTATGAACGCTTGTTGTCGTTTACATGCATATTAGGTTGTACTAGCACCGTTTCAATTTTCGTTAAAATCTCATTGCTAGCGCAAGCGTGCCACTACTTTGCATGAATGGTCGCCAACTCGACGACTTGCTTCACACACATGCATGTTGTTCCATTTTCTGAATCTTGTATTCACTATTTGCATGCACAATCATTCACTCTTGCTTACACTTAGTATCGCCATGCATTCACATCCCCATTTGCTTTCAGTTGCCTGTTAACGGGTCTGGGCAACCTTGGCCCGGACTTAGCCTCACTAAGACAGTATTGTGCAATCTTGAGAGGGAAGGCTCTACGTTCCTCTCAGAAAATGTGCATTTCTACCTAATGATTGTCCTCCATTCTTGCATTGTGCAATTCTAAGAGGCAGTGACTGTTGACCCAGAAAATTGCGCAATGCAGTCACTGGGCCTACAACCCTTGCTAGCTGGAATTGTGTATTGCGTAATCCCAGCAGCTAGTAGGCCAGTCTTGATTTCGCATTGCACAATTCTAGCAGCCAGCCAACCTCCCAACAGTCCAAACTACCTTTTGCGTAGTTCTGGCAGCCAATCTCCTAGCCTCCCAGGCAAAATTGTGCAATCCTTACCATTCAATCCCCAAGTATGTTGCATGTCGTTCCTCAAGTTTTCTTTGGTTTTAGTTGACATATTTATTGCCATGCATGTCATTAGGAGAATTTTGAGGTCTAAAATGGGCCTCCTAAGAAAAATGTACAACCAAAATAAACTTTATAAGAACTAATAGGATTCAAGGTGATAATGTCAACCATGGGGGATGATTCACCATTTCTGGAGTAAAAAAGTTAAAAGATTAAAAAATAATAAAATAATAAGACTACTTTTTCAGCTCGTATTTTCAACATAACTCCCTAAGGTTTTACTCAAATTTCAATAGGAGTACTCATTGGATGAAAAATTTAATTCCTCATCGAAGGACTACCCATGTTGCATACTTTCAATGGACCTTGCTACACGAAAAATGAGAAATACATGAAAAAACATGATTCTAATAACACTTTTAATGTATTTCTCATTTTTTGTGTATGAAGATCTATCGAAAGTATGCAAATGAGTACTCCTTCGATGAGGAATCAAATTCTACATCTAATGAGTTTTTCCACTTGAAATTTGAGTAAAACCATAGGAAGATAAGTTGAAAATACGAGTTGAAATTTTAATTTTTTTCCTTTTTCTCTCTAAAATTTGATAATGTAATCTAATATTATTTTATTATTTCCACTATTATTTTATAATTTCCTTCGAAGGCCCATTTTAGACCTCAAAACTCCGCTAATGTAGTCATGTCTCTAGATATATCAGGTGTTTGTTTGTCGCTTAACAGTTCAGGATCAATGGCCTCCAAGAGAGCAAGATCAAAGGACACCAATGGAAGCGCAACTGGAGCAGCAGTTGAGCGAGTGTCTACAAGTTTGTTGGTCTATGAAGACACCAAGATGATTGTAGACAAGGACATCAAGTTGAATGGCAAGAGGTCAATGATGCATTTGCAGGCACATTTGGGGAAGACCTCGAAGACTGCCAAGTCTATGTGAATATTCACAAGTTTGACTTGTATAGGATTGCATGCAGGTATTTTGTGTTCCCATGCATGGACATGATGCATTGGATCATCTCACACATTGATCCTAAGACGATGACATTGAGTAGCACCAACACGAAGAAGATTGCTACCTTCAAGGAACAGGATTATGATTAGATCTACCATATGTCCAAGAAAGTGATCACCATGTTGACACCCTACAACATACCCAGTCGCAATGTCAACTCTAGGGATATCTTGACGAACTGGGCAAAGGAGCTGACCAAATTTAGGATGAAACCCAACTAGGTTTACAAGACGAAGATAATGTGGAAGGCGTATCAATACTTGCTCATCTTTGCTGGTTGCTTGTATGGCCAAGAGAGCACAGAAACCTTCCCGCAGAGTTGGGTGATCACGTTGGACCAACTGGCTAGTGAAGGAAAAACATGCAACTGGTCTGAGATGTTGGCTCACAGACTGAAGGAATAGGTAGTAAGAGCTTGACAATCACCCAAAGGTAAGCAAGCAGAAATATACATGTCTACTTACATCTTGGATGCAATCTGTGCAAATCAGGAGTTCCCAGGCTTGAAGTGGGCATGAACATCGGTGGAGACCTCTGTGAAAAATTATTGTAAAATGTTGTCTGCATGTAGCTTCAAATGAGTTATCACATAGCTGTCAGATCATTTTTCCACCTCAGTGTACAAGATGATATTGGAACAGGATCCACCTTGCATGTCGAAGGAAGCAATGGAGGCACTGATCGACATAGTGGATTTGTATGCCTCACCATATGACACCTTCGTACAGATGTACAACGCAGAGAAGCCTTCACATGTTTTACTAAATTTTTCCTTGGATAGGCTCGTCATGCAAGAAGTATCATACTACATCCCGACAGAACTATCAGCTAGGTTGAACCAGAAGAAGAAGGCACTTTGGCCCGCTCTTTCGTTGCAGATCGGGTTATACGAGATATGGAATTTCAAGCATGAGGATGTTGAAGCAGAGGATATCAAGAAATATCCGTTCGACGCCTGAAGCTACAATCCATATGACCTGCATTGGTTTTTAAAAGATCATTGCACGAGAGTATAATTTCAATGGATCCACACCGCATTTCATTGGGTGGAGGAAGACCCATGGAGATATTGTTACAGCTTCTCTAGGCCCAATGAACTGGTTAGCATCATTGTGGAATGGTTAGCAAAGCAACGTGAAGAAGCATCCAGGAGAGCACCAGAATAGGTAAACATATCGGTGCACGACGAAAGCAAGAGGAAGATTTTCGATAGTGCAGAGGCAGAACTATGTTGCAAGTTCTGAGAAGACCCACTTGTGCAGAAAGTGGCTTTGGCAATAGAGGCGAAGAGGCAATAATGTGATAGGAGGAATGTGCAAAGGCAGAGAGAAAAATGGACAATGGATGAAACAGAGAAGGAGTTGCATGAGTTGAAGGAGCAACTCTGGAAGGAACATGAGCTGCACAAACATGAGAAGGAAGCGCAACACGAACAACTACAACAGGGGGCATAACATGTACAGACAAATGGAACTGTGCTTGTATAGGTAGTTGAATCATCTGAAGAGCTGACACTAAGCAAACAGGGTGAGAAGTCACAGGAATAGGATTTCGCTCAAGAGATTGAACAAGCACTTGAGCAGATGGATACAAAAATAGAGCAACTGGAGTTAGAGTAAGACATCGACCTCATGCCTCACCACCAAGAGGTCGACCCACCAACTTCACCGAATCCAGAAGCGGAGCAACTCCCAAGCGACCAAGGAGGCACTGAGATCCTTGGAGACAATCTGGAGGGAGAGATGCACAAATCTCATTCAATGAGTCCCAACTTAAAGTTGTGCAATCTGACAAAGTGTCAACTCTAAACGATCACACATCTCCTGCGTAGTTTGAGGAACGAGTGATTGTGTCTAACATGAAAAAGCATCCAACAACATTGGTCAATGCTACCAGAGCAGATGTCGAAGCCACTTGCTCGAGTGTTTGCTTCCTAATAGCATAAAACAATTGATTAGCTAAGGAGTTACAAACAGCCAAGCAGGGAGGAGAATTGGTTACAACATCCACCCGAGCAGAGTTGAAGAAGGAAATAATAGATGAAGTATTGTCCCTTGACATAGTTATGTGAGTGTTGTAATCCAAGTTCAGTACCGTGCATAAGGTAGTTGTCCATCTCGACAGTTGGCAGCAGCGATGTGCAAGGAGAGAACTTATCTTGTTGATCGTGCATGTTGTTATTGATTACATGAAAACATGGATAATGAGATACAAAGGATCCATGTTACACTTGCCCAAGATGATGAAGCCCAGAACGGTTGAGCTGAAGGCATGCATCTGGAGTCAAAGCTGGAACTATGAAGATATCCTACAACTCATTACTAGTTTGTAGGCTTCCCATGCATAGGTATTCAGGAGTATGGATGTCGTTGTGCACACACACGTGATCCCATCTATTGGGACACTCACCAAGGCAAAGACAAAGGCATAGGTCCGACTAGAGCTTGATGAGTTGATGCGCATAGCCACCAGCCCAGACTTGGTGATCAGTGCAGACACCATGCATCAGTATGTCG